>WYDF02277940.1:0-13874 GCA_009867245.2 Adranes taylori | reverse complement strand
CTACAGATTCTATAATGTTTGCATTTAGATGCATTTGGTTTAGTGGGCGGAGTTATGAATTTGGTCTTAAGCAAACATTGGAATTAGATTCAAAGTAAAAACTGATATACTTCTTCACGTCTTAGGAAAAACCTTTGAAATAATCTTCACATCTCGCCTATGAAACTATCTACAGATGAACAAAGTTCTCCAAGAGAACCAGTTTGGTTTACCAGGATCGTCATATCAGATATCATTCAAATAATTATCGCTAACTAGTATATCTTCATCAATGTCGGAGGAATTGTGTACTATTTCATATGTCCATGAATATAAGTAGACGAAAAATGGAAAACATAAACAACCTGGCCGTACGCCTCTTTTTAATGTAACTTTTTCTGTCAACTGGTTTTCTATTCAAAATAAAAAACTACACACATTCTGTAGTCCTCGCATGAGATTACAGATTCTATAATACTTGCATTTTAGGTGCTTTTTGTTTAGTGAGAGGAGTTTTGAATTTGGTCTTAAGAGAACAGTGAAATTAGACTTGATTGGATCGTCATATCAGATATCATTGAAATAATCAGCGCAAACTAGATATCTTCATTAATTTGGTAGGAGATGTATAGTATTTCACATACCCATGAGAACAGGTTGACGAAAAGTGGAGAACATACGTATCCTTGTTGTACGCCTCTTTTTAATGTAGCCTTTTCTGTCAACTGGTTTTCTATCCAAAATAAAAAACTACAAAAAATCTGTAGTCCCGTCATGAGGCTACAGATTCCATAATCCTTGCATTTAGGTTCTTTTGCATTAGTGAACAGGGCTGTGAATTTGGTCTTAAACGAACAGTGGAATTGGAACTGATTAGATTGTCATATCAAATATCATACAAACAATCAGCACTAACTAGTCTATCTTCATCAATTTTGTAGGAAATATTACTTCATATGCCCATGAGTACAGGATGATGAAAAATGGAGAACATACGCACCCTTGCCGTACGCCCCTTTATAATCTAGATTTTTCTGTTACCCGGTTTTATATTTAAAATAAAAACTGCAAAAAATCTATAGTCGCCTCCTGAGGCTACAGATTCTATAATCTTTGTTTTTAGATGCATTTGGTTTAGTAGGCGGAGTTATAAACTTGGTCTTAAGCGAACAATGGAATTAGACCTGATTGGATAGTCATATCAGATATCATTCAAATAATCAGCGTTAACTAGTATATCTTCATTAACGACTGACGAATAGTGGATAAAATACGCACCCTTTCCGTACGCCTCTTTTTAATGCAACCTTTTCTGTCAACTGGTTTTCTATTCAAAGTAAGAACTACAAAAATTCTGTAGTCTTCACTGAGGCTACAGATTCTATAATGTTTGCATTTAGATGCATTTGGTTTAGTGGGCGGAGTTATGAATTTGGTCTTAAGCAAACAGTGGAATTAGATTCAAAGTAAAAACTGATATACTTCATCACGTCTTAGGAAAAACCTTTGAAAAAATTTTCACATCTCGCCTACGAAACTATCTAGAGATGAACAAAGTTCTCCCAGGGAACCAGTTTGGTTTTAGAGCATCTCCCATGCTTTGTATTCTGTCTGACATGCTGGGCTAGTTCGGAAACTCCATGAGTTGCATATCTTTCATCCCAACACACTGAAGATGGTCCAGTCATATCTATTCGGCCCTACCACCCAAATTGAAATTGTAGACACGCTCTCCAAATCCATACATCTTCAAGCCAGAGCACCACAAGGATCTGTCCTTGCTCCTCTCTTGTACATCATGTACTGCTATGATATCTCAAAATAAAATACTACAAAAATTTGGTTTGATTTAGTGGCCAGAGTTATGAATTTGATCTTAAACGAACAGTGGAATAAGACAGCCCAATGATAAGAAAAATTTAAGAATGCTGGAATCACAAGTAAATAAAATGTTGACAGAAAAGAAGTTAAGAACAATGAATAGATTCTGGAAAGATTCTGGAAATTTTTTAAAAGACTTGAAGCAATGCACAAGAGAATCTAACACTTCGTAACCAATATGGAAAGATATCCTTTGAGGACAAAGGACAAGCAGAGATCAGTGTAGACTACTTTGCAGAAAAGTGCCAAAACCAACTAAAAACTGGAACGGGAGATACGCAACGCAATGTGAATCATCCGGTATACAAAAATCATAAGTCAACGCAACATTTCACCAGAAAAAGTGTACAGCATTATACGAAATTTGAATCCAAAGAAGGTCATTTGAATAGATGAAATTCTAAATAAAGCCGTAAAAATGTTTGCAAACAAAGTAATCCATTATTTACCGAACTTATTAGCAACAAAATTAACCGAAGCCACATTCCGAAGTGCTGGAGACGTTGTTTCACCCGACATTCAATAATTTCTTGTTTCTTTGAACACACAATTTTAATTTGTGCTCTACGGGCGCAATTTTATTTTATGCATCGGGGTGCATGTTACCTTGACCCGCTCCTGTTCCTCAAGAATGATGTGATAATGATATTATTATTATTGTCAAATTTCATACTTTTAGTCAAATATGTGAGTTGTTTGATTTTGAAAAGATAGATAAAATAAACAAATATAAATTTTGCATAATTTCTGTTCGCCATTTTTTAAAATTATTTAAAAAATGTTCGCCATTTTAATACAATAGCATTTCTCAACCTATTTTGGCCCGACGACCGCTAAAAGTTGTCAAAAAATCTCGCGAATCGGCGGTTTTTTTCTTTAACAAAAAATTATTATATTTTGTATAAGATTCTATTAACGCCGACAGGTAAAAATTCTCCGCAGGCCGGTGCGGGTCCGCAGTCCGGCGGTTGAGAATAAATGCCTTAGACGATAGCAGAAGCTAATGTTTTCACCCTTTAATCAATCTCTCTCATAATTTTGAAAAATCTGACAATTTTTAACGAATTTCGTAAACTGTTTCTGAGATCATTTTGGGATTTATTCTCAAGAATTCCATTTTGATAGATGATTTCATCCAGCTAAGGATTTAATTTACGGAAATTTAAATAATTCATAATCTCTTGTCCAGAACTATTACATTGTAAGAAACAGTAGGATATATTATATCGGCATCTTCTGTAAAGTTATTTCTATACTACATATCGTACATACATCTTAAGATTGCGATTGCGTCAAGAGTTTTTTTGTTTGCATCAAAACATTGATGAGAAATCATAGTTTCATGGTTAAATAGACGTAGATTTTAATTTCAGTACTATATAAATCAGAAGTATTTCGTGGTACCTGGGAAGGGTATTTTAGTTGCTTGTATATTATGTTCTTCGTGTTTGATGAATGTTCAGAATGCGATAATTTTAATTTCCAAAATAATCTAATTTAGTCTAAAACAAATTTATCTGTGGTTAATTTGTACTGGTTACTTATAAGAGATAAGAACAGAAGAATATTTATAATCCGTCAAAAATGTGGCCAAGACTAGTCGGTAGCTGAATCTGTTGGACTACTGAATGTGCATGTATTTAACTATCATTAACAAAATTTATCGTCTAATGATAATATCTTAGACCACCATCTCTCAACTTTTTGGCTCGCGGACCGCTAAACGTTGTCGAATAATCTCGCGGATCGGCGATTTTTTTTAACAAAAAAATTATTATATTTTAAATAAGAATTTTTTTAACGCGGACAGGTAAAAATCCTCCGGCGGACCGGTATTTGAGAAAGCTGATTTCCAATAACGCTACACAAAATTTTTGTGTTTTAAAGTTTCTAATTATAACAGCATATCTACCAGTAGCTCTTCTTCCTCACATTGCGGTTCATTTCTATAGGCTGATCCTGTACTCCTTTCTCTTTAACAAGGTTTGGAATTGCATATTTAGGAAGCATTCATGCTGGCTTAACTAAATCATTTGCATAAAGGATTGTTCAGGAGCCCATTTTCTCCAATCTCCTTCAATCATCGTGCAAGCATTGTAGTCATTGTAGGAGTAATATTGTAGTCATTTCCACTCGGCAGTTTGCTCCACCTGTGATTTGGCTATAAAGCATCTGTTCTATTCTTTAAATCCTGGTTAGTCGTCATCTAGTATATTTCAGCATTGTAATAGCATACGCGTCACGTCGTCTTCTTGCCTCCGAGCGTGTTCGCATATTCAGGTACCTAGCAAAGCTATAGTGATCGGTCAAGATTTGGGCCAAGCAATAATCACTTCTGGATCCAAACGCTCCACACTCGGATTAGTTTAAATGTCCATCTCCTGACGCTCATTTCTTGGCAACGCACCTGCCATTACGAAAGGTATTTTCGTTCATTACTTTGACTGTCCATTTTTATTTTTTGTCGCTCTAATTCAAGGAAGCAGAGCGGAGATAACCCCCGCCAGCACTTGTAGCGTAGCACTCGATATAATCGCGAGCAGTTCAATGCGCTGTGTCCTCTCCATAATCTTGGACTAGTTCTTCGTGCTGTTAATTTGTTTTAGGCCATAGACGTATCCCACATAGTGCGGTTGCACTGATTACGCTATTTTGGTTTAGAAACGTTTGCCAGTAATTATCGCGAGGAATTATGTTTTAATAAAACTTCAGTCATGACGATTTTATAAAGAGCTATATAAAAGAAAGTGAAAAACATCATATATAAATATGTGTATATTAAGAGACACGATATTCGTACACGCAATATGTCGATTTCCACTTAACTTATATGGTTTATTTTATAAAAAGAAATTCTTTAGAGAAAGTTGTCTCGCTCATTTAGAAGTCCAGTCAAGTGCACCAGGCGTAGATAAATATACTTAGTTGAAAAGTACTAGCATAATTAAAGTTTGCAAACAATACTTTTACATTATCGATGTGTATAGTATTTATATGAGTGATTTAAGAATTACTTACGTGTCAAGAGGAAAGCTATACGAAAATGGAAATTATACTATTAAGATATTTATTTTCTATTTATACGATAATATTCAGAAACTATCAGGCAGTGACGTAAATTACAAACGTGTAATTTTACTGGAAAATTATGCATTACTGTAGGGGATACAGGGGTTGGTTGTGACACAGGCTTTTGCAATCGCTTAATAGATGTCAGCCGCGTCACAATCATTTCTTGTGTGTTCAGTATGGTTGTGGCTTCGATCGCTAGCGAACCACATGTGTTCGGCTGGTTTCTGTATTTTCGAGGTGCCTTAGTAAACATTAGTGACTTCAAATATTGTTTTATAAAGTGACTATAGGAACAGTTAGAACTGTTATTGTTGTGTTACTAATTCAGGTATGCTCTTTCTCTCTCAAATAAGGCTATTCAGATATTTATTAAAATTTGGGCAGAGCTAGGATGATAAAATAAAAATGTGGGATGCTTTGGGGTTGGTTGTGAGATTAGCATCGGCATTAGACATACCCCATACTAAATACATAAATAATGCCTGTCTTATTTATTAATTTTAGAATTAATAATGAGTAAACGTAAAACCAACCGGGAAAAACACCGTTGGATGTTTTTTACATGCGCAGCAAAAGAAGTTTTGGAAAACAAGAAGTTTTTGCGAGTAGCTGCCGCCGATTTCGATAGTAACTACATGATGTTACCGAGATTTTGTAAAAAACTACAGAAGCGAAATAATGATGGTAAGATTTCTATTATTTTTAATTTAGGGATGTCCATAAAAAACCCTTAATTTCTAGATTTGGAGCAACCCTTGCAGGCAGGATATAGACGAAATCGTCAAGAGCTACCAGATGAAATTGAAAATGAATTAGCTGAATACCTGATTCATCAATCCAAATTATACTTTGGATCATCTACAAAAGACGTTCGTAGATTAGCTTATGAATTTGCTGTTAAGAATAATGTAACTGTCTGTAACAACTGGATCAAAGATAAAATGGCCTCTGCCGACTGGATTACGGGTTTCCTTACGCGAAATCAAACATTATCCCTCAGGACTCCTGAATCCACTAGCCTCAGTCGCTCTACAAGTTTTAATAAGACAAACGTGAATTACTTTTTTCACTTCTGCAAGAGGTCGTAGATCGTTACAAATTTGAACCTCAAGACATATACAACGTCGCTATGCAAGGACGACCAGACAAAATTATTGCAAGAAAGGACATAAAACAAATGGGTTCTGTATCTTCCGTACGCTAGTAACATTTTGTTTTGCTGTTAGTGCCAGAGGAAATTCAGTTACCCGATGTTTTTGTTTCCAAGAAAAACCTACAGGGACTATTTTCTTAACAACGGCCGTCGGAAGATGATTTTTTTATATACTTAAACCACTTTGCCAAACATGCCAGGTCATCGTGGTTCTCTTGATATTGGATAACCATGAATCTCACCCCTCATTAAAAGGTATTTCTTTTTGCAAAGAAAATGGAGTTGTGATAATTTCTCTACCACCACACTGCTTCCACAAACTCCAACCATTGGATCGATCGGTATATGTGCCTCTTTAAAAATATATTAATAGTGCTTGCGACTATTGGATGCACAATCACCCAGGGAAAGCTATGTCAATTTACGGCATATTCTCCATTGCGAAAGACGCTCTTCCTCTGGCAACAACGCCAAAAAATATTTAGCTGGGTTTGCAGCCGCTGAAATTTTTCCCTTCAATAAACATATCTTTTCCAATGATGAGTTTCTTCCTGCATCTGTTGCGGACCGTCCAAATCCGGAAAACGATTTAATAGCAGACATATCTCTGAACGGAGTTATTACAGATCGGATCGGTAGTCAGACCAACCATATTGAAACCCAAATTACCCCTAACAATTCACCATCTAAAAGAGATTCACTTCCAGTAGCACGCAGTACTGATTTTAAACCTGTAAATTTACTTGGACATTCCGGTATCACCACATATTTATCTCCAGCAGATTTAAGACCAACACCCAAGGTTGAAAAACGAGTAGCCACACGACAAGGATGAAAACCTGGCCGATCAGTCTTGGACAGATACTCCAAATAAGGAGGAATTAGGAAATGGTAAAAAAATTGAATGAACAAAAGATAAAAGCTAAACAATCCGGTGAGAAGAGAAATATATGTAAAGCTAAAACTAAGACTAAAGCTAAAACCATTGATGCTAGTAGTAGTTCTGAAGATGAAGATGAAATTTTCTGCTTAATTTGTAGTGAACGTTTTTCCAACTCTCGTTCAAAAGATAAATGGTCGCAGTGCACTAGGTGCTTCAAATTGGCTCATGAAGAATGTACAGACAAAAGTCCATATTTCGTCTGCATTCACTGAAATTCCGACGACGTTGTGACATTTGGAGTTTGGAGTCACATATTTTTGTTGTTAATAACTATGTTTGTATCGCGTGAAATTAGATTTTTTTATATTTTTTACAGATAAATATTCAAATAAAATAAATATGTTCAAGCAAACTTAATAGTATTATTATCTAGATCTATAAAAAATTACACGTAAGAATTGTCACAACCAACTCCGATGTCTCTATGATGTATTTCGAAAAAAAAAAAAAATTGAGAATTATTCCAATTTGAATACCTTACTTCATATTGCATTTGCATTAATATTCAATGTGAGCAGTATTTAATTAAAAAAATAAAACGTACGCGCCAGTGATTCCGTGTAAAAAAATTAAACAAAACAAGTGAATAGTGAATAATCAACTGCACCCAGTAGCTAAAAATTCTTAATTCAAATAAACATAATTCATTTGTTTTGTTTACAGACGACTGCTCCCATTTGTTTTTTAGGATATTCGGATTTCTGTTTTGATTTCCCTTTTTCATTAATAATTCTATTGTCTTCTTGGAATTTGACTGTTTTAAAATTAATGGGCTATTGTGCAAAATTACATTTAATGTAATTTAATTTGGTTTCGCGTTAAATAGTGGTCAAGATTTTAACGATGATAAAGATACTTAGTATCTAACGTATTTCACTGAAACAAAATATTTTGTTACGGTCACTTAAATATGATCATTTGATTCTTTTTAATTCAAGTTCTACGAAATAAAGTAGGTTATATCATCAATGAGAAAATAAAATGATCTCATCAGGATATAGCGTTTGGTTAGTTGCACATTAAATTAATCAATTCAATTAATTGATTGTAGTCAACAAAATTCTACAAATGTCGAATATACCACCTTGATCAAAAAGTTTAAGGACCGCCCACCGTGTGGTGCTCTCAGTTCTTATTTTTGTTAGGTTACCACATCTGTCATTGATATTTCTAACAAACTTCAGAGTCATAACTTCAAATTTGTAAAGCTTACGTCATCTTGAGTACATCTGCCTCTGTGTGTGTTTTCGATTTAATTTTGCGTTAAAAACGAATTCAACGGTGCGAAGACCTTTTTGGAAATGTTGGAGAAGTGTTTTAGCAAGGATACACTATCGAAAATAACTGTTACATACATGTGTGATACGAACGTGTCAAAAGTGATCGTGAGTCCATCGAGGATGATATCAAAAACCGAAAAAAACATGGATAAAATCAAAGAACCGCTTATAGATCTATAGATGCGTTCAAAATAAGCTCGTGCTGAAAGACCTGAATTTTATGAAAAAAAAAACCGCGTTAACGTCGCGAAAGATATGATTTCAATGGCTGAATCCGACCCAACATTCATTAAACGCATCATTACTGGAGACGAGACGTGGGTTGATGAGTAGGGCACGCAATTCATGCATAAAGCAACCGAATGAACCAACATAGTCGAAAAAAGGCGATGCTAACGGTTTTCATGGATTACAACAGTGTTGTGCGTCAGGAATTCTTACCAGAAGATCAGTCAGCAAACACGGAGTATTATTTTGGAGTTATGAAACGTTTGCGTGAAGCAATTCGCCAAAAAAAGAAACCGGATTTGTGGCCAAACTATTCGTGGTTTTGCACTAGGATAACGTACCGTTGCACAATGCCGTCGTGATCCGTAACATTCTGGCCAAGAACGAAACAAATATCATCCTACAGCCATCAAATTCGCCTCATTTGAGTCTTTGCGACTTCAGCCTCAAAAAAACCGCTCCACTTTTAGCAGCCAAGCAAAGATGAAAAAAAATCGCAGATGGCTCTGATGATCATTCGGAAAACCGAGCAACGGAAAGAAGTGGAGAAGGGACAAATAGGTAACCAGGGGATAGAAGAGTATGAGAGGATGTATGAGAGATGTGTTTGGTCAATGAATGAATGGAAAAGAAGAATAAAAGATGGGACGGAATGTGAAAGAGAAGTGAAGGAGATTTATAGGAGTGTGGAGACACAAGAGAGGTATGCGAGAATTAAGGAAAGTAGGTATAACAGAAGGTATGTAGAATTGATGGTGGATGGAGATTTACCGGGATATTTAAAATCTGGAATGAGCATGGATGATAAAAGGACGATTGCTAGGTTTAGATCTGGGAGTAAAGAAAGAGGAAATAGGTGTTGGATGAATGAGGAAGGACGAAGTTGTCGGGTATGTGGAAGGACGGAAGTTGGGAGCATTGGGTGAAGGAATTTAACTGGATAAGATTAACGGAAGAGGAAAGAAGAAGGTTGAATAATTGGAGGGTATGCATGGGTCAGCAGGATATGGGTTGGGGATAATGATAAAAATAAGGAAGAAAATTAAAAGAGGGGAGGGATATGAAAAAGTGCAAAGGTATGTGCTGATTGTTTCTGGTTTCAAGTTCCTAAAATATAGGGAGAAGGGATTTATATAATTAAAGATAAATTAAAGGGATGATAAGGAAGAAAGGAAACTTCGTATTTTGATAGACGAATTTTTGTTGTTGTTTTATGCTCTTTATTTCGTTTGGGTTTTTTTTTCATTTTAACATTTTTAGTTAAGTTTATATTATGTAGTTTATTTACTATATATGAATTGAATTGTTATTAGTTTGAATTGTTATTATTATAATGAATTGACCGGTGTGAAGTTAGCAATAACTACTCAGCAATTAAAATCGAAAACTTTAACTTCGAAAGAAATATGCTTCCGTAATATTATATATTACTAAGAGGTTTATGCGTTATTAGTTTGATTGTTAATTACATGATATTAATGTAAAATTAAGCGTTTAATGACTTTATCTACAGTGCCGTACGTCAAGGAAATAATATAAATAATTTTAGCAATATATTAATAAAATATCGCAATGTCATGTTACAGACGATTATTACAAGAAAGAGGCGATGTTACAGCCAATTAAAAACAATCTATATCACTTTCATTTGTGCCAAAATATAATCCACATTCAAGGGCACTTCAACATTGTCCAATTATGTTTCGACCAGTGCCATCTGTAATGGTGTTAGAGGGCTATACTATATTAGCTAATTTCATATTTCATACGATTATTACAAGGAAACTACGTGTATCACTTTTATTTGCAACAAGATATATTCCACATACGAGGACACTTTAATTTCATTTAATTATTTTTTGACCAGTGCTGTCCATCAGGGTAGCAATACACACTATTAGTGGACTATACCTGGCACATACGTTGTGCAAATATTATCATCAACGAGCTACATCTCCTCTTACGAAAAAGACAGTAACGGCTCTTTAAAAAGAAAAAGATAATTTCCTCGTTTGAAACAAGAAGACAAACTCCCTTTTGAAAAAAGGAGGAACTCCTCTTTTACAAAGATAAAGAGGAACTCCACTTTTGAAAAAACAGAGGAACTCCACATAAATAATGATTCGCTTCATATTTAAAACTCTTTTTTTTTTAAAGAAGCGAATCATTATTTATGAACAGTTCCTCTTTTTTTCAAAAATGGAGTTCCTCATTTTCTTTTTAATCAAAAGGGGAGTTTCTCTTTTTGTATCAAACGAGGAGGTTCTTATCAAAAGAGGAGTTCCTGTTGTTGGGAAAGAGGAGAGTTAGCTCATTCATTCATTTCAAGACTTTAGCTCGTTCATTCATTTCTTTTCCTCCATATACCTCATAAATAACCCATCACTATATTCCACTTAAATGTATCACTTTAGAGCTCTATTGAATATTAGTATTGCATCACAAGTTAGATTATTAATTCTTCTGAAGAATACTGAATGTCTCTACCAGTCAACTATGAATTTCTCATCTAATGAAAACATTATTTGGCCCTACGTTTTGTGTCAATCAGTTTCGGAATAAATTATGAAAAATACTTTTTTAAACTGAAAAAGTTTTAAAAAATGAGTTAACACATTGAATGAAAAATTAATTAGATGTTTTACAGACAAATCTGTAGAACCACAACAAGATTGGTGACAGATTACCAAATTGTCTCTTTCAGAGAAGAAGGGTTTGTTGTTCAACCTGGAAACCAGTAATTCGGATGCTTCTTTTGATAGGTAGAGCTCTATGGTCAGGTTATTTAACTCATTCTGGTTAAAACGTTGAGGAATTGATGAGATCTCCTTCATTAGTATCAGAGGGATAACATTCGTCCTCACAGAGCTCTGGCAGTTGCAGACCGGGTGTCTTGCAGATTGACATCACTGGATGATTTGAAAGATGTATTGAATGCAAACAACATTTTATAGCATTTCTATACAAGAACTCAAGAAAATTTCCACAGTTTGTTGATTCCAAAGATTTTGCAAGAAAAATGTTTGTTTAACCTCTATATACATGTATTTCTAGTAAGAATATAAATAATAATATAGTGTTTTGACGTTGGGATAAGTTCTAATAGCAATAAATATAATAATTTTAAACAGTAATAAAATTAAAAATATATACATATATACCTTTTCTTGTTTGCTTAAATATTCCCACATAGGAATAGCGGAACCACGAACATCTTGTCCGACGATAACAATAATGCACAAAATTACCCACGCGTACATTTTTTAATAAATAATTAATAATAAATAATATGTATATATATTGTAAATTAATAAATATCGACTTTCTCTTTTTGAATATTATTAATTTTAAATGTGGAGAACGAAGTTTGTTCTCAAGTTTGAACTAACTTGTTGAACACGAAATGTTTATCAAAATGTAATAAAAATATAGTTCCCGCGGCTCGTAACAAATAAATATATAAACAAGAGAAAAGAAGCATTTATTTACTTCTGTTTCGTCAAAAACAAAGTCCTTCAAAAGAATATATTTACTTTAATTGTCTATCAATATTGTTCTGATCTCTTATTATAAATAAATCATTCACAGATCACGTAAAAACACTTTATTTTAAAGGTTAAGTATAAATAAGAAAAAAAAAGTTTGCGTTTTTAGATACAGTAACTTTAAATAGATGTATCTTGCGGCGATCGCGTATAAACAATGAACCGGCGAATCGTACTTCTTTTGTTTATATAAGCGTGACCTAGGATGACGTCAAGCAGAGTGCGGGCGTCATTAAAATACATGATGGACAAATAAGTCTAATTTTCAATAATTATTTATTAGTGATTTATGAGTAAGAATTTCAATTCGATTAATTTCATTAACGCTGCGGAACTAACCAAAAGTAGATAGGTTATGCTTATAATAATTATTTATAAAACATGTATCACAGCCAGGGGCGGCTCTAAGCGGTCAGCGTGGTAAGCATTGCATCAGGGCGTTTTATCATTTGACACGCAAAAAATTCTGGCACAGTAAAAGTTTTAAACCATAAAAATAAAATAAAATAGATATTATTCTACAAATTAATTTTAACTAAATTTATTTAGAACTCTGAACGTTACAGTGTTGGACTCCACATTTTAATGAATTAAAACAAAGTGTTCCAAAAACTCCATATATATTGTAAGTTTATACCAAAGCCTCCAGCCAGTGATAGTTGACAATTTACACATCTGAGGATTGAACTCGACATATGTTTCGGGGAAACAATTACCCCTTCTTCATAAGAACTGAATAAATAGCTGAGTTAAAAATAATAATTTGATTAAAGCAAATAAATAATACCTTTAGCATGTGTTTATGCCATTGAGACAAAATTCATGTCTTGCATTTGTTTTTGATATTTTTTTTTATATACTTTAAAATGTAATAAATTAATATGTACATTTTAATTATTATGGTAGGAAAAACTATTCAGATGTTTAAGAAATTTTGAAATTATTTCATTTTACGCTTGGTGTACGCCATGATTGGAATTTTATAATATTTTCAACATTGAAATCCTTGATTTGCTTAAATCAAAATACTTTTACAAAAATTGATCCTATTGTACATTAACTGGATTATTGTCAATATATTTTTAAGAATTGAGATTTTAAAGAAAATATTAAAGAAATATCAATATGTCAAAATACATTTCAAATTTCAGTCAGTTGGTAACCAATTTGTCAAGCTCAAATGCAGATACTAAATCTTGACTCGCCAACTATCTGAAATTTGAAATGTATTTTGACATATTGATATTTCTTCAATATTTTCTTTAAAATCTCAATTCTTAAATATGTATTGACAAGAATCCAGTTAATGTACAACAGGATTAATTTATGTAAAAGTATTTTCATTTAAGCAAATCAATGCTTTGAATGTTGAAAATATTATAAAATTTAAAAAATAAACGATTCATTAAATTATGGATTTCCCTTAATTTAATGAATGTCCAACGGCACGAACCGTGCACCCCCAGGGGGTGCTTGGAAAACACCACCCCCAGGCCCCCAACACCACCACCACCAAGAAAACCTCGCCCCCTGCGGATACCAAAACCTCCAGACCCAGAAATGGGTCAGACAAGAGCCATTTCGAGCTTACAAAAGCTTTAAACTACACACCACCAGGCCGCCTACAAGCGGGGAGGGCAAGCGGGGCCTACAAGGCGACCCCGCTTGCCTGCAAAGGCAACTAAAACTCAAAGGCCTAAAAAGCCTCTGAGTTTTAGCCTCATCTGCAGGTTCCGCACCTGCAAACAACACCCGTAACAAGGTGCAAACCCAAGGGAAAACAACCTCCATTC
>WYDF02277929.1:0-17409 GCA_009867245.2 Adranes taylori | reverse complement strand
TATTGTAGGAAGTCAAACACTGGTGTTCGATGGTTAATTGGATTATATTAACATACTTCATTGATTCTTATAACTGGACTGGACTTATATATTGAGAGGAGAGGAAATATAAGAGGAAGAGGAATAAAGTTTAAACTGGGATGGATGAAAACCAAGAACTAATTCAAACATATTGAAGTATCAATACTAAATGCAACTTAGCTAAACTATTTTAAAAGTTGCACAGTTCGCATTAATCTTAATAATAAAACAAAAAACTTACGCTACTTCGCGTTCTTGTGCTTCTTCTTCAGTGAGATCCTCTTCAACAGAGTAATCAAGAATCGGTTTAACGCCGAATGCTCGGAGCCGTTCGAGTGTGGGTCGAATTTTGTATTGGTCTTCGCCGGCAACGAAATGGCCATAAAATGTTGCTTTCATTAGAGCTATGAATAATCTTTCGCCTAGGAGTTTCTTGAATATATTCATTAACTGAAATGTAACAAAATACATACATATTATGTAAAATGTATCAACTAATGCAATTACTATTGTTGTACATTTTCCAATTCAAAATATTTAAATAAATGTACGTAGTGTGTAAACAAAGATAAAATAAAATAGGTTAAATAAATTACTGTGTTATAAAATTGCTACAACAAAGTTAACGGGTCCCAACACATCTCTCACAACTCTTATCTATTTCTTAAATCATAAACATAAAGTGATTGCAAGCTTGCAATAAACAGTTCATTGTTCTTATTGTTTAGTGTGTATTTTAAACAAATAACATATGCTGCTAAGTAAACAAATTCTTATTTTCTATATTATTGTTTTGAATACCATGAGTATTCTCTCTATTAGACGGTATTCTTTAATTAGACTGAAATTTCATTTATGTTTGAAGAGAACTATGTTTAAGTTTCGACAGTACATACATCAACGCACATTCAATAGGATTTATAATTTAATTCCTTCGTTGATTGTTAAAGTTTGAGTTTTATTTTGTTAAAGTTGAGTTGTTACATAAACTCAAGTTTTGTGAATTTTAAATAAACTATGAGTGATTCCAAAAACGTTGTTGGGAGAAAAGGTGGAGTGCAGTGTGCGTATAAAAACTGTAAGAATTGATTTTATATGAAAGAAGAAAAGACTAAAGTTCCTTAGATTACCATTAGATTCGGCTATGTAAGTATTAAACATTTGAAAAATTATCGACATAAATGTATATTTATTTGTACCAACGAAAAATACAAGAACTCCAACCCAAGAAACCGGAAAGTAATGATTTTAATGTATTTATATGCAATTTTTGCAAAACTATTTTCCAATTGACACATACTATTCCACATAGTAAAAACACATACCTTTCTATTTAGTATTTAGTGTTTCTGTATAAGCATAGAACAAATATTGTATGAAATATTTATATTAGTTGTTTTTTTTTCAAATAAAATATTATAAAAATCAAAAAAAAATTATAGAACAGTATTTGAAACTTTTTATATGTAAAAACCCTAAAAATGTTTTGGTATTTAAATTTGTTGAATTATTTGATGAATGTTTACGCTAAATTTATGAATTGTTTTAAAGGTGGTCTTGTCTTCAAGTTCTCAAAATTGGAACTAAATAATTCTATTCAAAATCTCGCTATTTATAGACGGGAGCCGCCACTAAACTTTTGCTCTATGATACGGGTCAGTGTATAGACAACCACACGTCATTGATTACTCGATACGATCTCCCCTTACTACAGTGAAATCACAGCGGTTTACACACAACAGCAATCCAATACGTACATATCCGTCAATATTAAGTAAGTCTCCTCTCGGCGGCACTCACACGCTACTGCACAAAAGCGTATGTAGTAGCAGCGACGCCAGCCAACATATATTATTGTCATTTCCGTTGCGGTCTCTCAGGCAGGTAATAGTGAAGCGCGCGGCGCTGGCACACTCTTTACGGAAAACATATATAGGTAACGTGTGTATAAAACATATCACACTACACATCAAACCAAGCGACAGTTGATTCTGTTATACAATAGTCGATGCGTGAGAACGCGGCGGCTACGTGTCGTTTATTATTTACTATACATACGATTTTAATTTATTTGTTATGAAGGATTACCTAATTTGATAGATACTTTTATCTTCTAAGTACGTGCTTTGTTACAATTTTTATTTTGAAACATATTGGTAACTCTGTTCGCACCAAGCATTTAAAGAAGTTACAACCAATTTCAATACCAAGGTGAACCATCTTGCATTTAGATTTTATATAGGATTTCGATGCTTAGGAAAGAGAAAGTGTGGTATGGCAAAGACGATAGAAGAATTGATTAAAAGTATGACCATGTACCTAGGTGGTGAAAAAAGGTTTGCAAGTGTATAAGAACGAAGGCAGAAGGAGCAGCAAAAAGGCTAAGGTTTAAGTTAGAAAAAAAGTAGATTGATAATGTAAAAATTATTATAAGTATTTAGGTTTTATGTTAAATTATAATGCGAATTGCAACGGACATGTAAGGTTGACAGTGAAAAATGCAACAGTAGCAATGGAGAGGTTAAGATATGTGTGGGAAAGAAAATTTTGGAATTCGTTTGTGTGCAAAGTATATTATTATATGGGGAGGAAGTATGAGGTGTAAAAGAAAGACCTGAGATGGAAAGGGTAATATGTGAGTACTGAGGAGAATAGAAATGTCAACATCGGGTGAAATAGTTGTATACGGACGTGGGAAGTATAAAAGTTAGAGTAGAAGAATGCAGGAGTTAGTAAAATATGAGAGAAAGATTGTGGTGGATGAGAATGAGAGATTGGTAAAAAGGGTATATTTGAAAGGTTTAGAATAAAAGGAACAGTATCTGTTTGAATGAATAGGCAAAAAAGAGGAACAAAGTGTATGAAATAATAGGACGGTTTATAAGAAAATGTGTAATGTGGGAAAAGCTGTAAATGAAGTTGATTTAAGGATAAATGATATTGAGGAATATTGAGTTGCGAGAAAGATGGAAACAATGAGGAATAGGAGATACAATAGGAAATATTCAAGTATAATGTATGGGGAGGGGATGGCAGAATATATGAGATCAAATGTGAACAAGGGAAAAAAGAATGATTGCGCAATTTATATGTGGGAGTGAGGAAAGGGAAAACAGGTATTTGATGGATGAGTGTGAGATGATATGCAGCATATGTGGAAGATATGAGCATGGGAAAAAAGAATGATTGCGCGATTTATATGTGGGAGTGAGGAAAGGTGAAACAGGTATTTTATGGATGAGTGTGAGGATATGCAGGATATGTGGAAGATATGAGAAAAGATGCATGTTTGGGAATGAATGGAAGTGATGAAGAACGGTGTTTGGCGGGGAATGTAAAAGTGTGTTTGGAAGGAGGCATAAAAGGTACAGGGACAACGGAAAGAATTATTATGGAGAGAAAGAAGAGGGAAGAGCATTGAGGAGATGAAATAAAATAAGATTCCGGGAAGATTCCTTATTCCTTTTAGGGGAGAACAAGCAATCAAGATGGGTTTTTTATCTTCTTGTTCTTTTTTGCAATTTAGGTTAAAGGATTTATTGTGTGTTTTTACATTGTGGTTTTTTTATGCCAATAAAGGTATTTTTGATTGATTGATATGCCTGGAAGTAAGAAATGAATTATAAATGAACCTAACCCATAAGCTTTCATCGCAGCTCACTAAAAAAGGATGTAAGTGGTGTTGTAGCTCAGTGCAAATATGACGATATTGGAAAAAGAAACGAGCGTCTCACGCTGGTCGGCCGTGAACCGTAAAATCATATACAAAGATTGTAACAATTATCACCACGTTGGTCTAAGAATAGAGAAAATAAATGGGAAATAGAGGTGGAAACTGGAAAATGAATAGAAGAGAAATGTTCTCTTCAGAAGATTTTACGAATAAAGTAAATTAAATTCTTAGACGACGAGTTTAATTATCGAGATATAAAAGAATCAAAATGAATAAATAAGGTCCCTGTGCGAGAATATAAAAATAATTGTAAATTAAGTTTGTAAAGGATCAACGGAAGTAAGTGAAGGATTGTAAGTAAAACTATTTGAGAAATAAGTGGAGGATTTATTACCGCCACTTCGCGACAACTGGAATAAAATCTTTTACATAAATCGAGTTTAGCCAACTATTGTCTTACTGTCTGGTTTTATAATAGAGAGTTCCTGCAAAAGATCTTAGATCCAAGAATCCTTCAATTGACAAAATTGAGGTAAAAATATTCGAATGACAAGATTGAGGTCTCTTAGTATTATATAGGTTCCCAAAGTTACATTTTCTAACTTTTATAGGAACGGAGATATTTAAGGTTGTGCAATTTTATTCAAGGTCAAATTACTCCGAACTTTAATCATTTTTTTAAACTTTCGTTACAAGAAATAATAAATGGAGGTTTAGGTAGTTTATACAACAAAGTTTATTTGAATGCCCTATCTCTTAAGATATATCAAAAAATTTGTTAAATCTGAAACATGGCAACGTCGTGTTCTAAAGCAGTTTGTGGCATGGGACTAACTTCATTAGACGCATAATACTAGGCACTATTTGTGTGCAAAGTTTCAGCGTCGTAGTTTTAAAACAAAATTTCGGAATAAAAAATGGCGCATTTTCGCCATATTAGATTTAGAAGAAAAATTAAAAAACGCCTGGACGGAAAAATACAAACAGACATCAGTACGTACATACGTACACAAATTTGAGTAAGAAAATTTTCATTTTGCGGTAAATTGTTCCCTTTTAACCTCTCTTTGAATTACGTATAAACGGATTGCAGTGATGTGAATACAAGAGACGTACTAAGGTGAAATTCAAAAAAAGTCAAACACGAATCCTAAATCTTTCATATGCCTATATGTACTAGATACATATGTGCAGGACCTCACCTAGGTATATTTGACGCCCTAACAAGCCAAATTTAAAGACTCAATTAATTGCCTCAAATTTAAAGACACAATCAACAAGACTTCCCGCCCGGAGACCGTGTACACCTCGCACACGCCGCTTGATGCGGCCCTGCATATACATATATGCTACATAACAGATAAAGTAGATGCATTCACCTACAAGAAGTAAAGAAAATCAATTTTGTTATTTGGTTGTTATTTATGACAATATACAATTCATTTACAAAACAAGAATAAAAGAGATTTTTTGTTAAATCGTATTTGCAATATTATTTGATACAAGGCCAATGAACTACGTTGCATGGTGTTAAATAATATTCAAAGTTAGTAAGTGCATATTTCTATTGTCAAGGTTACTAAGAAATGTAGACGATGTGAATAGCTCACATTATACGAGGGCTGTTCTCTTTCCGCTGAGCCTATAAAGTGAAACACAGTTTATTTACAAAAAACATTTATTTATAATTTTTCAAAGTGTTCTCCTCTACAGTCAATGCATTTTGCATCCGCGAAAACCATTCTTGAAAACATTTTTCCAATCTTCGGGCCGCAGTTTGTTTATTTCATTTATAAAGGCATCAACCGCTTCTTCGGCCGATGTAAAACTTAAACCCCGTAATTTATCTTTTACCCGCGGACATAAGAAGAAATCATCAGGTGCTAGGCCTGGACTATACGGCGAATAGCCCATTATTTCTATGTTTTGGGCATTCAAATACTCATTTGTTCGAGCACCAGTGTAATCCTTCCTGTTGGACGTTTTTCGCAAAACTTTTGTAGAACCATAGGCAAACAAACTGTAGTGTACCATTCTGAATTAACAGTACGTCTATCCTCCAGTTGTACACTGAAAACATGCCCAGTAGTTGCAAAAAAAAATGGCGACCATTATTTTTGTTTCGGCTAGTTACACGAACAACTTTTGTTGGAGCCGACTCATTGTCAAAGACCCAAACTGCCGATTGTTGCTTTTCTTCGGGATCATAGCAGTATACCCATGTTTCATCACGTGTGATGATGTTGTACACTAAATTAGACGATTCATGGTCAGAGCGATCTAGTGTAGATCGGCACCATCTCACACGGTCCTCTTTTTGAGCTGAAGTCAAGTTATGGGGAATTCACCGAGCATAAAGCTTACGGACTTTCAAATGTTTGTGTAAAATAGTTTTAATTGCTTTCACACCAATCTTTAAGGTTGCTTGAATATTTCTGACAGTAATATGCCGGTCCTCTTTAATCATGTTCCGAATAAGATCAATATTTTTTTCTGTAACTGCCGTTTTTGGGCTTAGGAGCTCGAAAACTGTCATTTAAGGAAAGTCGACCGAGTTGAAATTCATTGTACCGTCGCTTTACGGTAGCGAAGGAACACGACTTATCAACTGTCACTTGTAAACACTGTCACTTTCTTTGACAACTGTCACTTGTAAACAACTAGATTGAAATGTCAAACAAAATTTGTTACAAAAATTCACTGCACTGCCTACTAGATAGGCTCAGCGGAAAGAGAACAGCCCTCGTAGAAAGCCATTGATTATATAAATATTATTTTCTGTATGTAGAATCGCATTAGTTGTGCCGTTAATTAGTAATGAATAATATTTCATGTAAGCAAGTATAAATAATGTATCACTGCTATTTTGTACATTTTCAAACTGACATAAAACATATTTATATGCATAATATAAAATATATTATATGAATATTTATGTAAAAATATTTTTTAATTGCATTGTTATATATCGTTTATTAATTGGAAGTGTTTTTTACTTCGTGATTTACCACGTATAGTACTACTGTTAGGTTGTGACTATAGTTTCAACCCTTTCGGGCCATCTTCAGACATACAGACTATTGGACTATTAATTCATGGGGGCTCTATTATTGGGGTATGTTAGGTGACCATATTGGGGCCAGGAGGGATTGGACTGAGTAGTGTTAACCACTAAAAAAGGGAAAGGGGATTCAACGCCCAGACTCCCCTCTCTTTATTAGTAATTAACACCACTAAGTCCAATCCCTCGCAGCCGCAATATAGTCACCTAACACACCACAATAATAGAACCCCCATGAATTAATAGTCCAACAGTCTGTATGTCTAAAGATGGCCGGAAGGGTTGAGTTGGGACTATAGTCACAACCTAATAGTAGTACTATACGAGGGATGCTGTTAAAATCGGGATATGGAAACAATGTTCTTAAGCGATTATTAACCTATAAAGTGTCATGAAGTTTGATCTGTCAGTTGTCAGACAAAAGTGACAGATTGTAAATATATCAAACCGTTTCGTTACAGTAAATTTTCAAAATTATTTAGAATTCAATAAAAATGGATTTAAATAGAGAACATTTTCGAGCAATGATTTTATTTTATTTTCGTATAAAAAACGTGAAAAGGAGTGCATCGAAGATTTGAAAATTGCCTTTGGGCGAAGAGTCACCTTCAAGGACAACTGTGTTTCGATGGTACCAAGAGCTTAAATTTGGCCGCAGTTATATTAGTGATGAATTTCATGAAGGTCGAACAATGACATCGAAAAGTGCTGAAAACATTGATGCTGTACGAAATATGATAATGTCAGATCGTCATAGAAAAATTGAGTCACACTTAGGCTTGGGTATGAAACAAATTAATGAAATTTTACATCATTACTTAGATGTTAATTTAACTGAAGCACATAATTTAACTGAAGCTCAGAAAGAGGCTCGTGTGAACTGGTGTAAAGAAATGTTTAAACGATTCGACAGGGAGATCAAATTTGATCTACGACATTACTAATGGTGACGAAAGTTGGATCTTGCTTATGAACCAGAAACGAAACAGCCAGCAGTCATCTGTTTGGGTGTTTGAAGATGAAATCAAACCCACAAAAGTCACTCGTTGCCGCAGTATTTCTAAGAAAATTGCAACTTGTTTCGTCTCAAAAACTTGGCATCTCGGAACTATTCCACTTGAAGATCATAGAACTGTCAATGCAGAATGGTATACATTCATTTGTTTACCACAATTTATCACTGCGAAAACAAATAGGACGCGCGCATCATTCTGCACCATGACAATGCCAGTTCACATTCTGCGCAACAAACAGTAAACTATTTGAGCAGTGAAAATGTAGAATTGTTGTCTCATCCTCCAAATAGTCCTGATTTAAGTCCTAACTTAAGTCCTCCATTACTTTCCCAAAAATAAAAAATCGACTACGTGGCAAACGATTTTCAGAAGATACTGTAGAAGCGTTTCAAAAAGAGATTTCAAGTGTACGATCTTCTGAGTGGAAAAATTGCTTTGTTGATTGGTTTATTCGCATGAAAAAATGTATAGAGTGTAAAGGAGACTATTTTGAAAAGCAATAAAGTATTAATTTATTTCCAGATGTTTTGCCTTCTTCTATCCTGAAATTTTTAACAGCAGCCCTTGTACGTGGTAAATCGGGAAGTAAAAAAACACTTCCAATTGATAAACGGTATATAACAATGCAATTAAAAAGTATTTTGAATATAAATATTCATATAATATATTTTATATTACTCATATTTTATCGTCTTCCAAATGCATACGATGTTTTTGTGCTGGTCACAAATTTATCACATTTCCGGGTCGGTTTGTTCAATCAAGGATGAACATGGAAAAATTTCCATAAAATTTTTATAATTTAAATTTCACTAAATATATCAGTTTCCTTTTTTTTTGTAAATTTAGTTAAAAGTCATTCCTTCTACAAATTATTATAATCTAAAATATAAACAAAAAAACAAAAGTAATTATTATGCTATACATCGTGTGTAAACTTCAATTTGATGATTTTGCAAGATTAGCAACAGATATACGTTTAATAAAATATTAATTCAAATACGCATATCTAGGTGTACTATTGTTTTCATTTTATTGACAAAACATCTAGGTATGACTCATTCGCATTCCTGAAGCATTTTATTAAGATTTAATATTCATTTAATTTTAGTTTAAACATTTCTTATTTTTTTATTAATACGTGAGATTAATTTTTTGAACTTTTAACAGCATTTGTTTTCTTTTTGATTTATTCAGTTTGTATATATTGTTAATTATTTGTAGAAATAAGCGAGTTAATTTTTAGTGTTATTACTAAGTACATCGCATTTTAATTGACCTCATTTTAATTTCCAAAGAGTTACTGTAAGATATCTTCAATAGATTGCGCAGTACTCTAAATCAATTACTTTTTTATTAAATTCAATATTTTATATTACTAAACGGTACATTTTTTAAATTACATCTCCCAATTGTTCCGTTTGGCATAAATGAAAATAAACATTTTCTCAAAATCGCAATTTTAACATTTCTTCCAAATACAAATACCAAATCAAAAATAATTTACAACTATTATACTTTTTATATAAACTAAATTCATATTATGCACCCAAAGAAAATAAAAACAAAGAAAATAAAAACAAAATAATATAAAATATTAAAGCCAAGTATTATGTGCATGCAGATAATTGTAAGTGAATTGACAGAAACATGTTACACAATAGCGCATCTATTTTTAACTAACCTAGTCAGGAAAAAACGAAATACAAAGTGATATAATACATATTATGTACAGAAATCTCTCTAAAGTCTGGACACATGAACAAAACATGTTATAGCACAGTTGATTAAATAACTTCCTCAATATAATTTCCATCATTTTTTGTAGGAATGATATCTAAATTCTATGAGTTTCCCTATTGTCACCTACGCGGTTTTTATAGAATACGAACTTCTTCGACAAGAACAGAAAATAACAATGCGACGCAAAATATAGGTGCTTCTGAAATGTCGATATTCTACACCAAAGATCACTCCATTCTCAACTAGTAAAACGTTACCTACTACTAGATTATGGACCCTAATAAATCCATGAACAATAAGTACCTAAAATATTTCGCATCTCATTTCTAGAAGAACGAGACGCGAAAAAAATTGAATTAGGATAAGACTAAATACATGATTATCAGGATAACAAAACAAGGTAGGAGCAAGCATAGCAAGGACTTTGAAGGGTTTGATAATGTTACCCACTTTAAATACTTAGGGGAGAGTCTCAACTCGCTTGAGTTTGTTATCGGTCGCGGGCCGCCGGTTGCGTAAACAAATAATCTTTTTTGTTATGTTAGACATTCATTTTATTTTCTGTTTATAAATGCGCAATCGAGCGAAGCAATTTATAATAATCAACGACTAAAAATATGTGATGTATAACTAAATATAGTAAAAATATGCGATGTATAATCCCAGACAGTTTTTTGCAAGACATCGAACGAAGGAGGAAAACGTCGAGAACATTAAATCCTGTACGAAGAGAGAGAGGAAAACTGCCGCTAGCCACGCAATGTTCGCACTCCCTTACGCATAGAGCGAGGACAGAGAAATAGAGTGAAGGCCACGCAACTCCCGCACTTCCCTACACAGAAAGAGAGAGAGAGAGAGAGAGATTTCCTGTTTTGTTCAAAAGGAGAGATTAATGTGAAAATGGATTTGAAGCGATTTATAGCCTCTTACTTTAAACGGTTTTTTTTGTTTACTGACACGAGCGCAGAACGTAAACAAAAAATTGGATTCATGTTAAGAGAGAGATATTTTTAGTTTTCTTTTAAGGCTCCTTGGTTTTCGAGCGCACTTTTTTTCCTATGGGTTCAATAAACCCTGCGTTCAATGATTTCGTCCGACCGTAGGTTTCACGATATCCAATTTCAAGTAAACTACTCTTAATAGGTTTGTTGAACTTTGTGTGCTTTATCCTCGTCTTGTCAGAGATTTGATGCTACCTTGTTTTCAACGCATGTTAATTAGTTCAATGAACTTTGAGGGCGTTACCTTCATCTCACTGGATTTTTCTATTGTACTTGAAAGGAGCGTACGTCGATTTGCCACTTTCCATGTTAAAACCGCTGCCATTATTCCTCAATTGGCTATTCTCTGTTTTGGCACGGGGTTGCAGCTCGTTGTTCGTTTGCACGTTAAATCTGATTGAAGAACACCTCGCCATAAAATCTTCGAACCTTGGCAGGGATGTAATACGTTATTGTACTTGAAAATTCTAACGGATGAAAGAACGCTTAATATTGGAAACTACTTACTCTCTAAAGATTTTAGCAGAAATTTCGACCAACTTATTCTTGTAGAGTGAGTTATATTACGCCCTCTGAAATCTATTTGGCCGTTAAGTAAGCGGCACCAGCAGATCACTTATCTATGCTTCAAGTTCAGTAAATTTAAAGCATAAGCATCAGCAGTAAATTTCTCACAACAAAGGATTATGTAAACACAACTACACTCCTGAACGTTTCGAGCATTTATCATCTAAATCGTAAATTCTACTCGCTCACTCATATCCATATTTCATCATCCCTTTCCGTGTATCTACTACTTCAATGAGAAAGCCAGGAGGATATGTCAGCATATGAAGAAGGAAGCCTTACGAAAGGCTTACTTGCCCGCAGAGAAAGCCGTGTCAGCTCACGCGAAAGACCTATCAAGCAGCGTTGTCTGAGAACTTGGTAGATACCGAACCATCAGAGCCATCACCGAATCCTCCGCCAAGCCAATCCGAAGACCCACCAGGTCTCCAACAGATTCGCCACTCCCACCGACAGCACAATCACACCCGAAGAACATCGCCGTCCTCCCTTCCTGGGAATTTTCGGCGACAGTGATTAGTATAAACGCGTTCCTCCCGTTCCCGCCGACGTCACAACATCGCCATATCCGAATTTATGTACAAACCGACCAATTTCTCAGAAGAACGTTTATATCAAATTTTTCATACGTTAGCTCGCTAAATTTTATATTTTAATTTTTTTAATTGGAAAGAAGATATCCTAACTATTTTGGCATTATACTTAGTTTCACCAGATGATACGGTACCACACAGAATGGTTTTGTAAGGGGAAGGGGGACTGCGGGCAATTTAGTACTGATAAACTTTGTGTTAAATCAGCAAATTGCTGAAAGGAAGAAAGTATACTTATTGTTTGTAGATCTTAAAGCTACTTTTGAAAGGATAATGCGAAAGGAATTGTGGGAAAGATTAATTGACGTGGGGATTTCAAATTGAATGGTGATAATGTTGAGTAGTACATACAAAGGGACGTAAGTGAGGGGAAGAGTGAACGAGAATGTGTCTGAGTGGTTTGAGGTAAAAACAGGGGTAATACAGGGGTGACCTCTCAGCGCTTGCCTCTTCAACATATATATATATATATATATATATATATATATATATATATATATAGGGCTTAGAGGATGTAATGAGAAGGGGGCAAGCGCGGGGAATTCGGACTGGCAGATGTAAAGTGTGGACAATGACGAATGCTGACGATATGGTATGTATAGCGAGCAATAGAGAAGAGATGAATAAGATGATTGGGAGAGTGCATAGGTATATGAAGAAAATGGGAATGGAATTGAATGTTGAGAAAACAAAAGTTATGGTGAGTAAAGGAGGAGGGAGAAAAGCAAGAGAAATGTGTTTGATCTAGGAGGGAAATAGATAGAGGTGATTAAGAAATATAAGTATCTGGGTTATATGCTGACGCCAATTTGGTCATGTGTGGAACATATTAGAATGACAGTAAAGAAAGCTAGGGTAGTGATAGAAAGAATGGGGAAGGTGTGGAATGGAGATTTGGTGAATCTATCAAGTTGAGGATGATGATTATGGATGTGTGTGTGTGAAGAATGTAATGCTGTATGGGGCGGAAGTATGGGCGGAGTGTGAAAGTGAAATGCTTGAGAGAGTACCAGCGCTTTGTATAAAGATGATACAAAGCAGTGGATAGGACGACGCAGTATGATATAGTGCTACAGGAAACCGAAAGAAACAGATGTTGGTTATCAGGGGTCAGAAAGATGGTGAACGTTGAGAGTAAAGTTTGGATTGGCGAAGAGAGGAGAATGGCTAAGGAATTTATTTAGTGGGATTGTAAGAGAATGAAGTAGGGATTTGTAGAAATAAGAGGTTAGAAAATAGAAGGAAGATGTGTGTAAGAATGGGGTGGTCAATGAGCAGGTGGGTAAGAGGATAATAGAAGGCGAAGAAGTGGCCAACAAAGTTGTCGAGAGGTTGTTGGGTGTGGAAATGCGAGAGAGGAATGAGAGGATAAAGAAGCGTAGGTTCTGAGTAGATACAAGTGCAAGGAAGTGGAGATAAAAGCAAGGAAGTGGAGAGAAAATAATAAGATGGAATCAGAATGAAAGGGATTAGAAATGGCTCCTGAGATGCATAGAAAAATGGGTGGTATTAGGTTTGGGGCTATGAATTTCAATTTATTTAAAAATTATAGTCTGGTTTTGAATCACATTAATTATAGTTTTAGTTTAATTTGTATATATCTTTAATGATAGATAATGCGAAATAAAGTTCTTATACATACATACTAAGGGCAATAAAAGCCAAGTTAAGCAATCACATAAACATAAAAATTATTCATGTTTCCTCGAAATCTGTGGTATTGTTTATCAATCACCTATTCACCTATACATTTACTGTGCATAACAATATAATGGGGCGGTTTTGAAAAATCAGCCCTGCTAGAGAAGTGAAATGAGAGTTTCTTGTAAGAGCAATATATGTTATAGAAAAATTATAGTCCATCAGACATAAAGTTTTAAGAATACTATAAGCTAGAACAAGTTAAAGTTGATATACAAGACTATAATGCTCTATCGGTCGGAGACATGGTGTACGACAAACAGAGATGAAGTTGACAGAGTAAAATATATCGACCAATGTTCGAGGATGGTAATTGGGGAATAAGAACAAAAGGTAAACGTACCTTTACGCTACCTTAAAAGGTAAATGGTAGGCGTAGACTTAGGTGGATGGATGATGTGCAAACGGACCTGAGGCGACTAGGAAGAGAATGGGTCATTCCATAGAGGGATGGCGGATTCTAGTGGTCGCAAGTTTTCCGGTTTGTAATGCACTAAAAAGTAATTATTGAGCCAAAATGTACTATGAAATCAGTTTTAATTTATAAGAGTTTTATGTGATATGTACCGAGTCTTGATGAAAGATCCACGCTGTGGACCCGAAATGTTTACCTGCCCCACGCTTCAAAACAACTTCTAAAACCATTTCGCGGTAGGTGGTGGCATTTCCAACCATATAGTGCGATTTGAAAGAAGACGATCGAAAGGAATGCGATTGGAATGTGATCCCTATTAGGGTTATCCAATTTCAATTAAGAAATTGATAATCAAATTTTAAATGGTAAAACGAAAACTAATAAATATTACAACTTACTGCAATATTGTTTAATTCTGCTCATGGTTGAGATCATTGTGCTTCACATGAAGCTGAGTGTTCAATATTTTTCGAAGGCTCCAGGCAGATAAATGCATTTCTTTGTCGCTGGCGCTTTGTCTTTTCATTTAATTAGAGCTTTCACTTTCACTTTAAGCATCATATCTGGACTAGCAGCAGTTTTTTTCGGACCACTTCCACTGCGTTGTTTTATCGTTGTAACAATTTATCGTATGGGAAACGAAATTTATATTAATTATTGGAGCTCTTTAACAATAGCTATTATATTTGAAATCTATGGTCAATAAAAAGCAATAAACGAAAATGCTTTTGTCCGACAAGCTAAAGGTACGTCAAACTTGAGCAAAATATAATTTTATAAATTTTAGGTCACTAATAAAACCATTTTACAATGAAACGTCACGTCCAATTGCTCCTTTATCATATTACATGGAAAAACATTTTCAAAGCAGAAGTGCTTAGAGCCTTAAGCTTCATACTCTAAAATTATTTTCATGTATACAGGGTGTGTAATAGGTTCTAGCTGTTTTTATATCCTTATGTCTGTTGGACGATAATATATTTACTATAACACATATTGTTCATACAATAAGACTCAATTTATTTATTTTCTCTAATCGGACCGATTATTCTAAATACGGCCCATTGCAATATTAAGCGATCAGTATGTATATGGTGAATAGATAATTGCATGAAACATTTATTTCCAGGCGGCAATCATTAATTTCTTTGTTTATGTGCTTACCTAAACTGGGATTTTATTGACTTAGTATTTGTAATAAATTAATGGCTCTAATCGCGTTCGTTGAATTTAATTACAAAGCAAAGTTATTAGGGCGTCTTCTTTCCATTAGCAAAAGCAAAGATAAAAATTTTGGCAAACTAATTATGAAAATGTTTCATATTTGGTATAAATGATCTACTGATAAATTGGTGGTGATGTGAGAATTGTCCAGCCTGTGCAAGAATCGAATATGGTGATATTATTGCGACGTCGGATGAAACGGAGGGAATGCCTGGATGTTCGTAGAGACGTTACGTGCATGGAGTGAATGGAGCCGATCTGGTTGTTTTATTTCAGGTGCTATCGGTTTGGTGAGGTTGGTTACGTTGACTTGTGATGAGGTCGACTCGTTGATGCGGTTTGCTCGTCGCTGAGGTTGACTCGGTGCGCTTGAAGATTGGTTCAGCTACCGTTGCTTGTCCTTTTAACGTCGGGCTTCTCCGAATACACGGTTATTAAAGGGTGTGGGTAGAAGTAAAAAAATATGTTCATATGAGAGCATAGTCATGAAAAATGCGTGTTAAGAAGATCGAAAGATTCAGCGAAGGATTACATAATATAATGAGCATATACCTGATTCGTTGTTATGAGATTCTAATACTGACTGGGTTGAATTTTAATTCTATTTTAAATAAAATAAAAATAACAATTGTTGGTGAACGCAAATTAAAGAGTGCGAAACTTACTCACTCTAGTAGAATAAGTTGGTTACTTACTAGAGAACTATTGCTGATAGAACTGTGCGAATATGCTCACTCATCAACTATCAGAAATTGACGCTGACTAGGGTATGACCCTTTATATGGAATTAGCTACTTTTGGTGGCGGTGTTAAGCGTGGTCACCGCCAGCACTTGGGTGCGGCCTGGAAGAAACTTCTGCTAAAATCTTTAGGAAGTGAAAAGTTTCTATCAATAAGAAGTGTTCTTTTATACGTCAAGAATCTTCCGATCGGCTTTCCCCTTCCAATGTAGAAGCCAGCCAATCAAGAAATAGCGGCGGCGATTTTACATGGAGAACAACGAAAAATCGCAACGCTCCATTCAACTAAACTCGAGAATTCGGTTAATAACCGTTAAGTCATTAAAATCGTCGTCGGCGTCAGGAAGTTAATAACATGTCTGGACCAGATGAGAATAACGAACGCAAAGTGTCTTGGGCCCATTAAGAATTGCCAGCTGGCGCCTAGAAGCCATAAGAAGAAAACATTATGAAAACAAAAAACAAAGATATCATTCCGCATAATACGCGTTCAATATTTCCATTATGCGGTTGTTCAATATTCTGATGTATATTACTGTTTTTTTTCGAAAAGTTTTGCAAACAGTTTATTAAAAAGAAGCTGTTATTGAAAACCGTTTGAAAATAACAGGTTGTTCCTAAACGATAAACATTTCTACCACTTAAAAATAGCACAGGTTATTTTCAAACGAAAACCGTTTTATAATTTTTAAACGAAAAACGTTTTTACAAAATAGTTTAAAATTATAATTTCTTTTTAAACTGTCGGTGAATTTTTTTGTTTAAAATTTTAACAGATACTGATAATAGGGTATCAAAACAATTTATTACAAAAAGAATTACAATATGAATAAATCATGAAATACTTCTGTATTATTTATAATTAATTAAACTTTATCTTTAAAACATTATTCATTAAAAATATTAATTTTTCATAATATATTAAATTACTAAACAATTTACAATAATATTATAATACTAATTTCATTCAAAAATGAAAATCCAAAATCAACAAAATAAAATAATTGACATAAGCAATACTTGCTTTTAACATATACAATCTTATCCAAACAAAATTATTGATTAAGAAACAGAAATTAAAAATAAACATTTGATGAATCGTACGCAAACAGTTTGGAAAAAGCATGAAGCAAAAATAATAGTGTTTAAAATAATAGTTTCATCCATGCAAAACGAAGAGAAAGAAAAATGCAAGTAAACGGAGAGTAAGAGAGCGACAGATTTTTGTCGAAACAGGCTAAGCGTTGCATCAAACAATTTGTATAGGTATCTAAATAATAACTATTTGGCTCGATATGAAAAAACAGTTTACTCGTTTTTTTCAAACACTTTGTCATTTTGAAACCCATCACAAAATTTCCCATACATGTATAATTTTTGTTTTCGTGCTGCATTTGTGAGAGCAAAAAAAAACTTGAAAACAGCCGTCCAAAATGAACAAATGAACACGTGCAAGGAAACCATAAAATGCTTTTAATCCCCTCCGACACTAATGTCTTTTGCGTTCGAGCAAAACAGAACAAAAAAAAACCGGAGAGCAAACGTTGCATGGCAGGCACCAGTTGTTTCGGTCTCTCTCTTCTATCTCCCCGTACAGGATTCAATGTTTGTCCGCGCAATGGACTGGGGGTTATACATCGTACAAATTTTCTTC
>WYDF02277918.1:0-17409 GCA_009867245.2 Adranes taylori | reverse complement strand
CATATATGAGCTATTACGTATGTCTTACATGTATATAATATGATTGTTGAATGTCGGTTGCCATGGCGACAAGTTGCTAAATTTTAAGATATGAAGGGTCGTATCTCTAAAATGATAAGAGCTAGACGCTCTATCATATGTGGTATCATTGTAAAGCAAATAACAACGGCTACCAAAATATAAGAAAATATATAGTTTTTGAAAAGTTTTGAAAAAAATTTTTATTGCTCAAAATCAATCAAGTATATTCAGTTGATCGCTCTAGAAAAATTGAGGTTTCCTGTTCTTACATAAGTTTCCCAAGTTTAATTTTTCCAGCGTTCATAGAAACCGAGATATTAAGGGTATATTTACCGAGATATATTTTTTCTTGAAGGTCAAATTACTCCGGCGCTACGACGTGCGATTTTTTTAAACCCGCTTAACAGCTTAAGTATTAAAGGAACTTTCGACACAAATTTAAAAGAAAATTCTGAAAATGGACCCTAAAGTTAGCAAAACAAAAAACTGTGATTTTGGAAAAAAATGTTTCAAACAAAATCGAAGGACCTTTATGTAGCCTATACAAAAAAGTTTATTCGAATGTCCTATCTCTTATCGTTCCTCAGATATTTCAAAAAGTTTGTTAAGTTTCAAAATTGGCAACATCGCTTCCTATACAATTTGGCAACATGGGACTTTATTTGTTCGACGCATAATGCAAGGTACTATATGTGTGCAAAATTTCACTCTGCTGGTTGGCAACAAAAAAAGGCTCCTGTCCGCCATATTGGATTTATAAAAAAAATTAAAATAATCGTTCTGTGGGCTCATAGTCTACACCTGTCTACTAAATTTTATCCAGATCGGTCTCATAGGGAAGGAGAAATTCTTGAACATACAGCCATACGTACAGACAAACACCGAAAAATCGACATTTCTTTATATTTTATTTGATATTATATTGATATTATATTTATTTATTGATACCTAGAAATATATTGATTTCTGACCGCGAGTTCAGCTGACTAGCGCCCGATTTTAAGACAATGAAAATTTAATACGATTAGCCTACGATGATGACAGATAATTGCTAAACACTGCTTAATTACACTATTTACCCAGTTACTTGACCTAATCGTTACAAGTTATGAAATATACTTAAAATACTTGACCCCTATTGAGTCCACTTGACATAGCCAAAATTCCTATCTTGCCTTAGGCATTATAAGCTATTAAAATATTGTAAAATATCACATACAGCTTGCCTTAGGCTCAGATTAAAATTAGGTGGTCATACTAACAAAAATGCGTTTGATATGATAGTGAGGGAGAGATTGCGGGTGAGGATGGAGGAGGTAGGAATATCAAAATGAATGACGAGAATGGTAAAAAGGATGTATAAAGGAACGAAAGTGAGAGAGAATTTAGAGTGAGAGAGAATGAGGAGGTATCAGCATGGATTGGAACACACAGATGAGTAAGACCTTAGTGCTACGCTATAACATTTAGTCGCAAGATTTGGAGAAGGTTATGAGCTAATGCTAATGATATAGTATGTATGACTAGTAGTAAAGAAGAGATGGATGAAATGATAGAGAGAATGAGGTGATATATGGATAACAGGGCTTTAGAAGTAAATGTGAAAAAAAACGAAATGTGTGTAAGAAGGGAGGGAGAGAATGTAGAAAAGATAAGTTTCATATATTTTATGAGAAGAATTAAACAAGAAAGATTTAATTATTTCTTAATAAACATACTGGACACTACTATTTCTCATGCCGAACTACTAAAGATCAGTTATTTAATCAAGAATTTAATTGGAACTAATTATAATTTAATTTATTTTAATTAATGATTTTTTATCAAAACGCTGACTGACAAGGATTGAGCCTACAACTTAAAATATCTTATTATCGACTGCTTTTCTAGTGAAACCTGTATGTCTTTTGCCTTCTTAGTCTCCTTCTTAGAAAGCCTTCTTAGAATATAATTTCCGCATAAGACGGAACTAAATTCTATTTTAATGGTCATAAAAAATCATTAATATAATATATATTTTAAAAGATTTTGCTATTTCCTATTACAAAACTGAAACTTTTTTAATAACTTTAAATATTGTTGGCAATAATAGCATTTGTGAGATTAGAATTCATCAAGCTCGTGGAGCAAGATAGCTCTGTCACTAAGGTAAGTGGTACAAAAACGACATTTTCTATAAGACTCTAATATAATATAAAATTTCTACAATTATAAAGATTAAATTAACTTAGCAATAATATCATGTAGAAAATTAAAATTAAAAACAAAACAAAAATTTAGTTTAGAAGAAAAATCGTAAACAAGTTGGTCATGATAAATTTGGTATGTATTTGTAAATAGTTCATTAATACGTATGTTTTGATCTTAAAATATCTATTTGCAATAAATTTTAAAATATAGTATTACGTTATGCATTTGTTGTTATTAAAGTCTGATATTATATGTCACGTTTAATATAATATACAAATGCTATTGGCCTACTATGACTTAATTCTTTAAGTATAATTTCGATTATAATTTTTTGAAATATCTCTATGATACATAAATAGCTAAATATTAATTTTTAATTTAATGTAATTAATAAAACATGAATAAAATATTTTCTTTTGAATTTCCTTCATCTTCTCCTTCATCCTTCATTTCAATTTGAATCATCTTCTCTAGTTGGATGTTGTTCAACTTACACTGTTCAACGTGATTGAAGAGTCAATCAAAAAACAAATCAGCACTTACGTCTTTCTTTGAAAACTTAATAATAATTATTTCGTTACAAATACTAACATTTTTTATTTTACTATTAAATTAAAAATAAATAGTGCATTAAAGCCTATAGGGAGAAATTAAAACTATTGTCACTGTGCATGAGGATTATCTTACGAAAATATGTACTGCATAATGCACCCTTAATAGAAAAATCTATCGCACGCTGTGAAATGACAAAAACTGTGTTACCAACGGTTATTTTGACATCGCATTCGGAGTTAATCAATCGAAAATTGCAACTGTAACATAAAAATTTACTTAGCCGATGACATGCTTTTTATTCCGTTATAATCTCTCTATTTAGATGAGGAATTTTAAATAATATTTATCACATTCATGTTCCTTGCTTTGATCAACAAAACGGTTTTAGTTAACTAATTTTCATTGTTTTTCTTTTTATATAATTTTTATTCTTACAACCGGTGTGGATTTTCTGGCCATCTTCAGGTATCTACAATTAAGAATTCGTGAATGTGGCAGTCACTAGAAGTCAACAGTTTTAATACATACTTTATGAAGCAAAGATTTATCTATTTAGTGTTGGATTTGCTACTATATCCCATCTATTAATTGCTTAGGGTACAATCAATTTGCACAGAAACGCATACTTCGATCAATGTGGCTAAGGGGAGCTTCGCATGTTTTTGAATTTCATATTTTTGCGTTTTAGTGATCGTTCTATTCGATAATATTAACCCAGATATGCCTGAAAACTCTTTTTTTGTATTTTGTTTAATAATTTAGTATATTGCTAATAACGGTATTAGTTTTATTTGAATTTTGTAATTTTTAAAAATTATGCTTTTATACCATATATTTGGTGTTCGTTTACATATAAAGTAGGCACAGTATGCACTTAGGCCAATAGAAATTTTTGTGATGCATTACACACGTAAATCAATAAAAATGCATTATTTGTTGTAAATATTGAGTTGATATAGGAGGTGAGAGAGCTAAAGTAGGAGGTGAAGTTTCAAAAGCAGCGCTAGAAATTGCATTCCATATATTAAAAATTTTACCACTAACATCACTTTTTTCCCATTTATAGGTTCTATTATTCTTTTAAATTTTTACGAATAGTGATAGAGATAATTCATTGCTTTCGTCCCCAAAAATCTACATTATTACCTTTTTGGTCCTATTCTAGTAAGTTGAGCCTAGTAAATAAGACTGTAAAATTTTTCCTTCGGTTAGCAATTGGGTAGCTGACAAATTATTTATTCAAAGATCTTGCTCATCTCCGGAATCTTCATCAATCAAATCGTCATTTGAATCTATTTGCGGAAGTATAGCGATATTAAATTCATGGCTGGCCGAAGTTCTATGAATATCTTCTTCCAATTCCGCTAGCAACTCATTCAACCTTAGTCCACGGTAAAAAAAGTTGACTTTGATTTTCAGCCTTTTTGATATGGGTGAGGATGTGAGTACCTTGAAGAAGCTATAGTAACATTTGTTCTAGTCATTATTCCAGCCTAAATTTGAGCTGTGACCTCAGCTGTGTTGTCTTCCGTTGCAATGCCTCCCAAGTATTTAAACAGGTCAACCCTTTCAAACTCTTCAATTCTTTCGTTACAACCCTCCATATGATGGTCTTGCAGCTTATAAGCCCATGACCCTCGCCTCGCTTCCATCTGGACTAGCTGTAAGTTCTTCCTTAGTGACTCTGGTCTGGTGGCCAGCATATCTATGTCATCTGCAAAGACTAGGTGCTGACATGTTCTATTATAGTTTCAGCCTCCTTGGTTTATAGGTGTTTATTTCACAACGGCTTCTAGCGTTAAATTAAACAGAACTGCAGAATGTGAATTTTCCTGCTTGGGGCCTCTTACTACTCCAAAGCTCTCTGTTAGTTCCCTTCTAACTCTCACCTTGCTCCACGTTTCCAATAGCGTCATTCTTATGAGTTTCATCAGTTTGGTCGGTATTGCAAAACTCCTACTGCATAACTCTGTATAACTGCTCTCTTAGAATTTGGTCATCGCGGAAATTAATAAACAATTGGTGCAGGCCTATTTCAAATTCGTAACACTTTTCGATCATAATTCTCAAGGAGAACATTTCATCTGAAGTTGAATGGTTCGAGCGGAACCAACATTGGTACTCCCCCAGTGAGTTTTCAACTAGTAGTTTTAGTCTTGCTGCTAGGCCTGTCTCCTTTCTTATATATTGACACAATTATGGCTGTATTCCTTCCACTCTCTAGGTATGGTTTCGTCTCTCCAGATCTTTTTCAACAGCGTGTGCGTTGTTTCCACTAAGTCCTCTACTCCGTATTTAAATCTAATAACATTTATTCTGACTCAACTGATAACATTTATTAAATTGGGCGAGGAACATTTTTATTCTTAAGTTTTAATCTAATCTCAACACTTGTAATAGTAATATTTAAAATATATATCCAAAATACATGCATCTTCCATTTTCTAAATACATAATACAACTTGTTTTATAGAAATATTCAATTTATCTATTAATAAAAATTTGGAAACATTTATTGCTACAACCAGCAATAAAAATAAAGTCATAAAAATTATAAATTGTACTTGATAAATAGAAAGTTGCTATATTGTTAAGATCAAGCAAACAAAAGAATAATAAAAATTTACAATACAGTGCAATTGAAAGATTTGTAAACATATATATAAATATAATGTTAACATACCAGAAAGAAATAAAAAATCATTTTTGGAAGTGTAAAGTAATATTACACGAAGTGCCAAATATTGTGAAATTTTTATGAGTGTGGTCTTGGCAGTTGAAGAATTTATGGTGGTGAATATGTTTTTAGTTTGTTAATATACCGAACGGTCAAATGCTATTTTGACAAATTGTTCGTCGTATGTTCACTAGAATGTAATAAAAATGATAGTAGGTCTAACAAATATACAATTCAATTAAGGAGAAGTGTCCAATGGTTATTGATTCAATGATTCCTTGATATATATAATTACAAATACAGAAGATTCAGACATAAAAAGCATATGGACATGAACTCTGTTATTGTGTCTAACATATTGTTAAATCTGGTTGAAAAAATACTCAAAGGAACCTTGGGACCCAATACGGAACTTTAGAGGTACCACAAGTTACTTGTCTTCATACTTACTTACAGTTTTAGTACTTGCAGACATATTTATCATACCAGTTTCTACACCAGGAAAATTCTTGATTATCTCAATCCTATAAAACTTTTTTTTTATAAACACATAAAGAATGGAATTTTCTTCTTATGTACCCATAAGAAATGGGTTCATAAGAAGAAAAATAGTTTTATAGGATTGAGATAATTAAGAACTTCCCTGGTGGAGAAACTGGTATGATAAGAAGTATGTTTATAAGTATACAAACTGTAAGTATGAGGACAAGTAATTTGTGGTGTCTCCCAAGGTTCCGTATTGGGTCCTACTTTATGGAACTTGATGTATGATGTTAGAGCAAAATACCCAAATGGCATACTGATATTTGCTTTTCTTGACAACATTGCACTACTGGAAAGGCCTAATGACATCAATGCCCTTAGTAGAAAATTCAAAGAAGGAGTCGTAACTATTATAAAGTGGCTGAAATTAGCTAAACTAGAATTAAGCTGCGACAATTATGCTCACAGGAAGGAGGAATGTAGTGGTGATAGATATGATAGATATAGCAGAACCCATGATAGATACCCATGATAGATATAGCAGAACACAGAGTGCAATTTAAAACTACCGTCAAGTATCTAGGCATGTGCTCGATAGAAACATTTCATTTAAAAATCATATAAAAATGGCTACCAAAAAAACAATGGGTAGAATAAGCAACTCAAGCACGAGCAATTCAGTAATTTCCCACGCTGCGCCAATTTGAGCAAAAGCAAAGAAAAAAAACCAGAATATCCGTATACGGTTGAATCAAGCTCAAAGGATAGGATTGAAAGCAATGACTTATTATTACAGAACGGCATCTATGCAGACACCTCAAATTATTGCATGTAGCCCGTCGCTGTGTATAATGGCAGCAGAACGTAGCAAAGCATACACAGGAAAAAGAAAACTATTCCGAAAAATGTTCTCTGGGATCAAACATTAACAAGATGGCAAACCGAACAGAACCAGGTAGAAAGTGGTTCCTGTACAAAGAAATTGATTCCATGGTATGAGCGAAAATATCGTTGCGTAGACTACAGGTTGACTCAAGTTTTAACGGGTCACCGGATACGAAAGCTCTCATTAGGAGCACTGTGCGATGTAAATTTAGACAATGCAGAACATACACTATTTGTCCGTAGGGCAGAGATGGAAGAAAACACTCTCAGTCTAATGTAATCATATATCCACAATACTGTGCGGAATAGATAAATGGGACCCGTAGTTACGTTCCTACGTAAACTAATGCATTAGAAAGGTGATGTCGAGAGAAGCAGAGGATGTTGATAAGCAAAAACTGTGACTTCGATAGTTGGATAGGCTCTATATACCTATTTGGGTAATGTGTATTTAGAATTTTGTTTTTATTATTAACACATATATTTATATATATGTGATACATTTATTCAGGTGACTATAGAATTAATATATTACCTACAGTAGATAAAGCTTGATGTAAGTGCAAGTTGTTAAAAAGACTTTACGCAAGAAGTATAAATAGTGGCAACAATATCCTTCCAACTCTTTCCAACGCGATTCCGAAGGGGTTGGCGGATGGTGCATCAACAGTAGATTCTGCTCCAAAGGATGCAGTTGTTGCTCTTCTTGCTGACGCACTTGATCATCAGTGATCTTTATTTACGGAGAGTTCCAGAGATCCTTTCTCCCATGGAACGCATGATAAAGAAACTAACATGGGGGCCTGCGTAAAGTACAAGAACATTCTACTGAAAATTACTACATTTGGTCCCATCATTTCAATGAACTCCAGATACGCCACTGATACGAATATTTATGTTGTGATGAAGACAGGAAATATGTTTCATATTTCATATTTCTTTGCAGGCATTTTATAAAATTATTTAACATTTATTCTGATTATAAAATTTAATAACTTCACATTTCTGAACTTTTATAGAAACTTTAAAATTGCCAATGAAATAAAGCATTCTTTCAAGAATTTAGGAGTGAATATGCTTTTAATATAACAGTTTAAAATTCTGTGACAGCCTGTACATATTTATAGATATAAGCAAAAGTAATTGAATAAATTTATTTGTTTATTTATTTCGAAAAGACATAGCCCATGCTTGTAGCTTTTATAATCGCGTTAGCTGGCTTTGTAGTGACCAATTGTTTTAAATGCTGTGACATGTTGTCATTAATTTTTTCACACCTTTGGATGTTGTATCCGACTGATTCATAATGTTCTTATACGAGGTGTTTTAAAGGAATTGTTTCTTAGTAAATATTACAAAGTAACAATAATTTAATTAAATTAGTAAATAGCCTTACTATTTAATAATCAACAATTATCTTTAAACTTTTGAAGAAGACGATTTCAGAAGAAATGGTATATTTATCTGAACAATCACTTTTTAAAGATACTTGTTGATTGTTAGGTTGCCTCCATTATCGAGGTTATCTAAGATGACATACTACTTGCAACGGTTGAATAAACACGCCATAGATGCCAAAACTATTTTCACGTAAAGGCTTAGATGGCGACACGGCGTTGATGTGTCCGGTCACTTGCATTTTTAACAGTAGTGCTGATTATTTTTTTTATCACGCAAAAATAATTTTTCGGTTGGTGTGTTGTAACAAAGCATGTTACGAGACATAAATAGCTTAAATTTATGAGATTTCATAATTCTTCATAATAGTATTTTTTTAATTTTCTTTTACTTATTATTATCACTATATTTTCTAGACTCCTTATTGGTCATCACTGACATTTCAATTCTGTCATCACTGATCATTTATATCACAACTGAGGAGCTTCGTCATGAGTGAGCTAGTGACCTATCAAGAGATTTAGTAATCACATTTACAACGTAAATTAAAAATTACAGCGTTAAACTGTTCTCAGCTCAATAATATTTTTATTCCGTCTTGTCAAGTTAAATAATTAATTGTGGATAAATTACTTATCGTCCACAAATAAGTTTGAGGTTATATCTTTTGAGACTTCTTTCTACAGCCCACTTTGAGACGCCTATATGTAGTTACGTGCAGAAGTAATAAGTCAACTCCTCCATGAAATATTTACAATCATTATAATTAAATTTTTAAATCTAAATGATTATTTTTTATGAAATCGCGTATATTTGAATATTACTGTTTACGGGCACACTACAGACTTAAATTACATATACACATGCGGGAAAAAAATCGAAGTAAAAGAAATAAAAAGAAAAATGAAGCATCGAAAAGGTGTCCGCTTAAACAGCGTGAGTCTTCTGTCGGTAAGACGTTTAGTTCGTCATTTGTTCGTCTGGTCATCTTAGAGATCGTCGTTTGTCGTTGCCTCGTCCTTCTCTTGTTTTCTCGCAACGATAAAATTAATAACCGCCGATAAGATCGAACGAAGGAAGTCTATTTTTCTCTCTCACACATACAACACCGTCCATCCATCCATCCATATGTGTACGTTCATACATATACATAAATTCGGGGCGAACTATAAGATTTTGTTTTTGTCCCAGCATTATGTTTTTGTTCTTGGTTGCCTTTTTTGTTTTATTACCATCTACTCGGGCAGATTTCGAAGGTATTATATGTTAAGGTATCCCGTTAAATTTGATCAGATAATTTTGATATTTAAAATTTTTAAATTTTTTAAATAAATGCATTTAACTGCTGTTTGTTACATAACGATTATAGCTTTGATATTTAAATCCTTGTATGATTTAAAAGAACGTTTTAAAGTAAATTTTTAAGACGACTAAAGAAATTCAGAAAGATTTGTATTTACAAGCAAAATGCTATTTTAGATATACGAGGATGATACAAAAGATGCACACTCTGCATTTTCTATTTAACATCCATTGCTTACAGTAATGATTGAGTCTTAAACTTTTAGCAACGTAAAATTTAGCACGTAAAGTTTTTATCTACAATATGCGATTCTTGCGATTAATGTTTGGATAATCGTTTCAGAAATTCCTTAGAAAGATAAAACACAAGATCTGCGTTTAGATTATTTTAACGTTGGATACGAGGGATGTCAGTTTAATTTTGCATATAGTCACATACAGGGCGCAAGTAACAAAACATATGGTGCCGAAATTAACCATAACATTATACTGACACGTGTTGAAACTTTCGTCAAAATACAACATGTGGTTTACTCACAGTGAATTTTTAAAATTAGAAAGGCGTTCAGAAACATGGAATTGAATCGAAAGCAATTCTAAGCGATTTTCGAAGAAGTTTATCGCAGCAACAATGCCGAGTTAGTTGCTGTTTTTAGTAATGAAACACCATATCAATCAATAATTTCTCGCTAAGACTGTTCGCGAGATGATTAATGAAGATCGTCATGTAACCTACCGTGAGATCGAGATCGAGATCGGGACCATGGGCATATCTAAGACCTCAGTCCAAATGATTTTAATGATGAGTTGGGTGTGAAATAATTAGTTTCTCGTTGGATCCCACATCTGTTGACCGAGGAGCAAATAGCGGCTGGAGTCAGTTGGTGTCGAAGAACTCTGAATCGTTTCAGCAGAGGCTCCAAAAATGTATACAATATCGTCAGCAATGACGAGTCTTGGATTTATTCTTTTGAACTCGAGAAGAAACGTCAGTCTACTGTTTTGATGTTGCAAGATGAGGAGAACCTAACCAAAGTCATCCGTTCCCGCAGGGTGTCGCAAAAGATGGTTGCAACTTTTGTATAAAAATCAAGACATGTGGCTACAATTCCTTTACACAATCGCAGGATGATAACTGCTGAGTGGTACACAACCGTTTGTTTGCAAGAAATCATTTCTGATCTGCGGAAAAACAACCCACAGCGTCGGATCATCCTTCACGATGACAATGCAAGTGCCCTAACTACAGCCCTAACTTAAGTCCCAGCGATTTTTTTACATTTCGCGCCGTCAAGAAGGCACTACGTGCTCAACGATTTCAATCACCTGAAGATGTAGTCGATGCTTTCCAAATGACCATCTCGAGCATACCCATTGAAGAGTGAAATCAGTGCTTTAACAATTGGTTTGAGCGAATGTAAAAATGGGCTGAAATTTAAACAATTGCTTTTTGTTAAAACTATATGCAAAATTAAAAAGAGATCCCGTATGAATCGAAACCCGGTGGACGGAAGTTGGGTCTCTGGGATAGATGAGGTGATACCTCCTAACCAAAACTGCGCAGCTTGTTCGTTATAACACAACTCATATATGTGCGAGCACGCATGAGTAATCCAATCTCGAACAACTGATGTCAGTTGTTGTTCATTTTTAAACAAAGTTTCAATAAGTAGTACAATGCCTTGAAGCAGTTCCATATGGGATTTTATCTGCCAGTCGGATTCCTTTGTGATCACTACTATAATTTATATTTCCTTCACGCCGATTGATCTTTTTGAAGTTTCTCTAGTAACATGGAACTTGAAGATCTTCACACGCTAACTTGTAATTTGAACAATGGCTCAAAATTTCTCAGCTAAGTTTCTGCTCTGTTAACCAGAGAAGTTAATGAGGATCGTTAACGAGAAGTTAATGAAGATGAAAAGTTGACTAAATTTGGAAATGATTAACATTTTGTATTTAGTTTCTTACAACACTGTTTGGTCGGAAGACAACAGGTACAGGCGTCTCCTGATGAAAAAATATGGTCTTGGTTTTGGAGGTATCAGTACATACGAGTATTTTTATAATTTCTTATGAGGTTTTAGAACTAAATGTCAGAAAATTTATGTTATTGCTCTAAACTAAGTCTATGAGAAATTAACATATCTAATAACTCAATTGATATGTAGTAACTGTATCTAGCAGCCGTTAAAATGAAATAATTTGCTGTCGGTTAATGTATGTTTCTATGATTTTGTTTCTAGTGTGTTACTGAATCAAGAAGTGATTCGAAGAAGATATTTTATTATAGGAGACTTTAGGTCTTCCTACTCTTTCTAAGATAAGATTGGAGATTAAAAGTTATCATACTTGTTTATGATAATTGGAACCTAGTATAATTCGAGTCCAGTCCAATTGGCCTCCAATTGGCCATTCCAATAAACATATTTTTTTTAATAACAGCAAAAATATTAAAATTGAAAATATCCGTAAGAAACAGGTGTTTAAAAATCAAAAAGTTATATTCAAATAAATAAAATAATCTCGCATATTATTTTATCTCTGAATCATAATAAGATATTAAAACCGTACGAGACCGCAATCAAAACCTACCTACGTATATCGCGATTAAAAAATTTATGAACAAATGAGGTAATATTTTCAGTTTTTATTTTCGACGCGCGAACATTAAAAAGAGCCGTATGAATGGTCCCATCCACACAACTTAAGAACTTGTAAGTCCAAACAAGAACTCCGAACATCTGGTCATCTATGACTTGAATGAAGAAACATTAAAAAGCGTGATCGCATGAGCGCAGCGTGTGACGATATCTTCATGACACACAGCGAACGTCTCGAATTACATTTGGATCTTTTAGTGGAGAAGAAGAGAATGATTAAGAAAACTAACAAAGAGCGAAACAATGGTAAACAGATTTATATTAAAATTATTTATTATAAATTCGATTTAGTGATCAAATTTGTATATTAGACAAGTTAAATAAGAGAGATCAGTAGAAGTCAGAAGAGAAAAACGATGGAGAGGGGACCTGGAGAAGATTGATGGGAAACGAAGTAATTCAGTGACATGTTTAAGGGGACTTAAAGTCGGAAAAATTTGGATTTTTTTAAGGAAACATCTAAATATAACATTTAAAAGGTTTTTATGCTTTGTAAAGTCCATATATAGTACGAGGGTGGCTTGACGGAAATCTAGCCTATGTAAGAAAGCGCACGATTTTTGTTTTTTTATCATTTATAGTCCCTTTTAAGGCAATACATTTCAAACCGACTTCCCAACTTATTCGTTTCTTCCGAAAAGTACTTTTGCTCGAGCTCTTCAAAATAGTGGGAAGTATCGATCATCACCTCATCGTTTGTTGCAAAACGGTGTCCTCCAAGCCATTTCTTTAGGTTTGGGAACAGCAAGAAATCGCAGTTGGTGAATACGGTGGATGGTCAATCAATGTGTAGTCTAATTGGTTAAATTTTGCCTGCACGACGGTCGCTCTGTGAACGGGTTCATTGACATGATGGAAGAGAGCTTTTCTGCGAGTCAAACCAGGATGATTTCTCTTTAATTCTCTTTAAGTCCAATAATGCTGCGTAGTAATCGCACGTTATAGTTTTACCCTTTGCCAAGTAATCAATAAGAATAATGTCTTTCACATCCCAAACAACAGTTACATCACCTTACCGGCCGATGGGTTCTCTTTGCCTTCTTCGGTGGGCCTTCGCCGCTTTTTTCCATTGCTTTGACTGTTCCTTCGTCTCCGGTGTGTAGTAATGGATCCACATTTCATCAATAGTGACTTGCCCACGAAAAAAATCCTTGATCACGTTTTAACTTCGCCAAAAGCTTCTCCGAATCCGTCACACGTGTGCGTTTTTGGTTGATAGTGAGTAAACGCGGCACCCATCGCGCGGATAGCTTTTTTGTATCCAAATGTTTGTGTATGATAGCATGTAAACGCACAGTTGATATGTTTGCAGCTTCTGCTAGCTCACGAGTTTTGATTCGACGGTTTGCCATAATCATTTCATGGATTTTGTTGACGATTTCTGGTGTAGTGACATTTATGGGACCTGGGTGATGACTAATTGTTTTTCTGCTTCAAATTTTAATAGACGTAATGTGTTGGATGGCAATGTCGAAACCAATATGGCGTTCGTTGTCACGTAACACCAAGGCTAGATATATGTCAAATCACCCTCGTATAATATTATAACGCCAAAAGATATTAGACGTATTCAATTCTTGGGATTCTACTCTAGAGATTTTTAATATTTTAATTGTTCAAAAGGAATAATGTCTAAATGATACAAACTTATTGAAATCAATAAATTTTATAAAATAATGTTGCAATCTATGATTATAATTTAATTTAATTTAAATAAATTAATCTCAGAATAAAAATATCTATCTGGAAAATAGGAACGAGAAATGAATCAGAACACATGTGTTACTTTGTAGACTCTCGATGGGAAAAAACTTGCTGCGACGGGAGAAGTATGAAACAAAAGGAGAAAAGGAAGTTTCTGCGCTTCTGCGTATTAGAAAGAGATAATGAAAAAAGTATTTGAGTGATAGGTTTTTTAATAAGCAAAAGTGAGATGCTAGAAACTTCTGTCAAAACGTAGTACAAAAGACGTCACAAAGGTGGTCAACTGAAAATATAAAAGCGTAAACTGAGTAAAGGAGGGATTCAGAATTTTGTTAGATTTTGATTAGTTCTGTTTAAAAGTATATTTTCTAATCACGTGTATTTTTCGCTTTTGTTGTTATTCATTATTGTGAGAATTATGGCTGATGTACAGATGTGAGTAGTCAAATATTTTATTATAAATTTAATTAAGGAACTAAAACACTCAAGATTCTTTTGCTTCTATTCTTAGTAAATAATTTATTAGAATGTGCCAACTAATATTAATTTCATAACGAGCTAACAAGTGACTTTTATTTCAATATTGTTTACTATTTTTATATTTATTTACTTACTTATTGAAAATAAAGTGTACCGGTGGCATATAAACCTTTATGCAAATTGAATTAATCAACCTTACTATAATTTATTTTGTCACTTATTAGTCAACTCAGCCTTTATTAATTACTCTCTAAATTCTTATTATTAAATGCGGCTTGGTGAACAAATATGGATATCACGTAAAGATTAAAAATCAAAAATAGTTTAGTTTTGAAGATTTGGTGCACAACAATTTGGGGCATGATAAATTTCTATTTGGAGAGTTCATTGAATACGTATGCTTTTTGATCTTGAAATAGTTGCAATAGCAATATATTGTAAATTGTAAAACATTATATGTTTCTAATATTATTGTTATTGAAATTTGATATCAACGACCACGACAATATAATGGCCTAGAGCCTGATACTTTTTCTCTACGTATATTCTATTTTAATTAACGAAATACCTGTAAACACTTAAATAGCTAGATATTATTTTAAATTAGTTAATGGAAAATGAATGAAATATTTTGTTTTTAGTTTTCTTTTCCTCTTCTATCGTGGAATGCTGCTAACCCTGTTCAATCTTGATTGAACTCTAGGTCTTATTTAATTTAATTTAGACTGGGAGGAATATTGTGTAGTATCCGTATTAACATCTATGTAAGTCAAATAAATCTTAACCAGTACATGTTATATTATTTGGCAAAATTTGTAAAGCCACCATAATTGTGGTTGCATGCAAGAATAATTGTGTGGTGATTAGTAGTGTATTTGAAAATCAATCGTTTATTTGAATTGTGTTTAGTAATTTATGGGTCGTACTTGCTTAATTAAGATTGAATTCTGGCTTTAATCAAGCAAAAGTTCCAATAATTCTGTTTAATTTGCAATTTTATTAGTGGAAGAATTATGTAAGCGCCCAAGTATTAGTTTGACTACGCCTTAAATACCTCAATATATTTTGATCTACCATCCCCAGGCGAGTAGAGTGTGTTTTTACAAGAACTGAACATCTTGTTGTAACAAATTCAATTCCATGGCACAAATATCAACGTGACAATGTTTATACAGAAAATTTAAAGCCAAAATGCAGAGCATTGGGATTTACACCAAAGAAATATGATGTCGAAATCTGTTTGAATGTATACAAAAATGATATTCATAAATAGAACGCTAAACGATGGATGTATTCATAAAAACTCAAAAATACTAGAAGAGATTAAGGAATTATCTCTGAAGCAAAATAGAAATTTTGTAGGGCACTGAAAGTAACTATTATAGGAGTAACTTACTATTATAAGAGAAACAAATGAAATCATGTTCGAGAAAATTAATATATCTGAGCTTTCAACGAAACACAAGAGCAGCTTCCTATGTCGTCATGATTTGACGTCTCGTGGACGGTACCTCTAATGGTAATATCCAATGGTAATAGAAAATATTACTAAGTTATCAAGAAATTCTCTAAGTAATAATGTTTATAACAATAATTCTTGGACATCGTGTGTGTTGAATTTAAGTTACTGATGATCGAATAAATAAATGTAGTATTCTTGTCATTGGACTATACAATACCATTAATCCGGCCGTGGGGACACCAGAGTCACCTGTCACCTTCTCTGAGTCCATCTGCGCAATTCTCAACTGGCGTCTCCTCGTTGGCGGACCTGGGCAACGGGACTTCGATAGCGGCTAAGTTCAGCTGGAGACCCAGTCGTTTGGGAGTATAACGAGCAATCCTATCCAGAGTTACGGGCGAAGAGTCGAGATGCAATGGTGGGGATGGCGGAAGAGGAGTGGGTGGAAACCTGAAAGGGCTGAACCAGCGGAAGATACTAGGCTAGAATACAACTGCTGCCTTGCAGTGAGTGGCAGGCACCATAAAGGCAATGGGCCACACATGGCCGAGAGCCGCAGCCTCCCAACGGTTTAGCGCAAGGTCGACGACCCTACCACGGAAAACACTAGTGTCACGATACAAGCAAGAAGAGCTAGAAACCGGACAGAACAAAATGTAACGACTAGGAACTCGAAACGGATTAAACATTTACGATTTGCAACATAGGAATGTACTCAGCCTTTACAGGCCTGTGACGTTCCAAGTACTATAAAATGAATTGTTCAAATACAGAATAGCTGTAGCAGTGATGCAGGAAATAAGATGGTGAGACACAGTGTCGATTGAGGGAAGTCTAGCCACAATGTTTGCAGTGGCAGCGGGACAAACACTTTTGGAAACGGATTTATGATAAAAAATAAACACAAGGCATACGTAATAGATTTTAAGACGGCGAATGGACAACTATATTAACTGTGCCTCAAAATGAGTTTTTTTCAACGCGACCCTTATATGCGTACACGCACGCTTGAGGTGGAACAAGAAGACAAGGACACATTTTACGAGCAACATGAAAGAGTTTATGATTCAGCGCTGAAACATGACGTCAAAATTATGTTAGGTGATATGAATGCCAAAGTAGGAAAAGAACAAGAATTTAGACCGACAATAGGTGATCAGAGCGCGCATGAAATCTCCAATAACAATGGCGTACGCCACGATGGTTGACTTCACCACGTCCAAAAACATGACTACAAGCAGTACATATTTCCAACACAAGAGGATACACAAAACAAAGTGGAATTCACCAGATAGCGTAACTAAGAACCAAATCGACCATGTGTTGATGAGAGAAGGTACGGGGTGATGTGTTGTATGTGGAGAGTTAAACAATTTAAATATCTTGGGGGAATCATAAGGATAGACAATAACCTGACAATTGAAGTTGAAGCTCGAATGCAGCCGGAAACAGATGTTACTACAGTTTTATCAATGTGCTTAAGTCATCATTAATATTCAAGCAGCTAAAGATGAAAGCTGCGCAATATCTTTAAGTCAGACATTCCAATATGCCTAAAAAGAAAAGTATTCGATCAGTGCGTGTTGCCT
>WYDF02277907.1:0-17410 GCA_009867245.2 Adranes taylori | reverse complement strand
GTGTTCCAAACTGTAATGTCCTTTTTTAGCACTAATGATGAGTTACTTGAAGGCTCGAAACGTTTGCTGATTTGTTGTTTTTTTCAATAAAACCTGATGTCCAATTACCAATGATTTTTATTTGATATTGTATACTACTGGACAAGAACATTTTATTTAATTACATTTAATTGAGTAGATTATCGGAGTTCCGAAAATGTACAAACCTTATTAAGCAAAAGTGTGCGAGAATCGACCCCTAAACATTTACCATACTGGGCAATAAATATCCGACTCCCGTAAATTCTTCCTGCCGTAGTCCAGATACAATTTTGGCATTAGCGCTTGATATGCTCTCTGACTCTCGTTTAATATGCAAAAGCCTTGTTTGTTACAACTCCTTTTTACATTTTCCTCTAAAAAATGGAAAATTGCATATATTTAAGCCTGAAAAATCTGTGGTAAATTCTTCTAGAGCGCAGAACATACTGGATCTCCATCTTTTTGCAATATCCCTTCTTCTCATTTCCATAAGGTTTAGATCCATTTATGTACCAGACCAGGGCTCAGTCCGTATAGTTCCAGTTTTCTCTCTACATATCTGAGTTTATATGACCATGAAATTTTTGTTAATGTTGTAGATTGGACAATATTTTGATTGGCATTTCTTAGAAACATATGTTGATTCTTAATAGATTCGTCAGAAACATAATTTTTTGCAGAAACTTTAGAAAATTATTTTTTTAACACTTGAACATTAATTTATAATAGAAACCTGGTCTATACTTAAATGATATGTAATCCTAGAATATATTTTACTTCAAATTTCAAAATTTAAGATGTGTATTTTATAAGTTTGAAACTAATATTAAATTAGAAAAAAATCTATATGTTTACATTGTATAGCACTTAAATAATTTAGAAAATATCAGGTGCCCTATAATACTAAGGATTTAAATATCTATATTATACCGACGTTAGTATACTTATAATAATAACCTTAAACGTACTCGCAAACGCAATTATAATTTCTCCACACTAAGAATATATATGTAGAGCATTATCCGCTTTATGTAGGGATTCTCTAGAAACGGTCAGAGTCAAATAGCTTGACCCTAAAGAGATTAACGAAACTGTATATTGTGCAATTATACCTTTCGAGAATAGTTTGTGGAATAAACATTTTGGCAATTTTATGAATATGTAAATGTATATGTGTCTATGATATGATAATAATTTATCTGTTTGAATATTTGAACATTTATTAGTAAACATCTTTAGTAGTTTTGTACTGTATTAACCAATAAATTATTAATTAATTAATAGACCTTAATGATCGTTTGAATATAGAAGTAAGACAATGATAAACGATTATTGTGAATAAAAATGAGCAAACACTTAGAAATTGGTCAGTAAAATATATAGAACTTATTTTCTGAACCACCAAATTTCGAACGGTAATGTTTTAGAGTTTTTGTTTTGCTGACTTTTGATTAAAATTTAGAACGGTCTTGAATGTTTCTTAACAGATGTAGATTTTTTTCACAGGTTTATTTAATAACCTAAGGAGCGTATGATTTATAAGACTCAGTCAATAATTAATTTGAAAAAAGTGGGACAGGCTCTCGCTTGCAACGGTGCTAACGGGGAGTCGTAGCGCCTGTCACATATGGCGCAAACAAATATCTTAATTATTACAGAATATAACAGCCGTTGGAAATATGAACTCTATGGTGCCAGGTCAATTTAACGGCAGACCCTCAATGGCTTACTAAGGACACCGGTAGATACGAGTCTTGAGTTCTTCGTGTTGCTGAAGGCAGCTGAAAACATCCTTACTACTAATTAAGGGCACACCATTAACGATTTAAGAAAATAATGTGTATTGCTCTTCTAGACAATTTAAACAAAAAAAGAAATATAAATGCACACTAAAATGTCAATAACCGAATGTAAAATTAAATCAACATCCCATCAATGGCGGTTAATAAAATAAACACAAGCGATCTAATTACAAACTGAACAATATCTAAGCGTAGAACAGCAAGTAGAACAGTACAAATGTAAGGTGAAAATATAAACAAAACAATAATAAGGCGAGAAGCATGTTTTTTTTTGTTTTACGTAGGAAGTGGAGAATCTTCAAAAGAGGAAGGATGCCCGATGCATCCAAGAACTGTGGGATTTTTACCCACTAAACTCCACTCCCTGTTGGGATTATATTCATGAGGAGGTTGGTGAATTTATTATTGAGGCTTTAGGATTTGTCATCCTCTTCAGCCTGGACCTCAGGCTGCAAAGCATGTACAAACAGTTCATAATACTACGGGAGGGCGGACCTAAATCTAAATACATGATATGAATAACTAGAAATGTAGGTATCCTAGAAATCTACTATGATGCATAAGACAGTGAGCCGGTCCCGTGTTACTGTTGCCGACTAACAACAACTAATCCTGCGACACACAAATTAGAAGTATACACTCTAGTTGTACAGGAAATATGTTGGTGAAGGGGTAGTAAAAGAAACGAAGCTATTGAAACATACATGCAATTCAACCAAGCAGTATATAGTATAGAAAATCGCTTGCCCAATGTGTTACTATATCAACGACTATTGCTACTGTCATTATCTCGGCTTAACTGGATTAACTAGGTCGCTTTGTTGCTGCTGGCTACTGCTGCTGCTGGAACTAAATTATTATCTAAATTAATATGGAACTAAATTATTATACCAAAACAGTCGCTATTTGTAGACGGGAGCCGTTACTCAACTTTTACTCTGTTATACGGGTATATCTAAAACCATCATATGTTACTTTATTACGAGATATTAACCCAATCTCTTCACTCAATCCATATGTAAATCTCGGTATTAACCCTACCCTACGTGACGACATAACACAGAATTACAATAACACCATTCCCACGCGTTTCAGTAGAACGTAGCAGCCTTATGAACGCGATACATTTTACACATACCTAAGGCTCGGATTTATAGCCAGAAAAAGTTTGAGAAAGGGAAAATTTTTATTTTTATTTATTTATAAATATTTTATTATGTCTCACTCTTTTAAAACCATTTAATGTGGAAACTTGTATTAGACATATAAATAGTAATTGTATTGTTTTTAATATTTTATTTATAAATATAAATATTGTCCGACCATGGATTCTACCGAACCCTCCCGCCCTCCGAGAGGTGTTCCAAAATAATTCTAAAACGGTAGCCATTCCGGGAAGCGCTATTTTTCGGTATTTTGGAACAGGTATTGAGTTTGACACCTGTCATTTGAAAAACCAATATGGCAGACGACAAGATGTTTCCGGTTGGAGGAAAAAGTAGATTTATCACTAGGTGCGAAATTTGAAATTGTCGCGATATGACGCGCGTTAGCTGTCAAATTCTGAGTAGCGCGATCGAGCCGCGAGCGGGCCGCGCTTGACAGAGGGAAAAAACAAAACTTACTAGATTTATTTTAGCGTGTCATTTGTTGTCCGTCGTCATGGATATTTTCAAATTAGATTTTTAAAAAGTTATCACATTTATCACTAGATTTTTCCTAGCGATTATAATATCCAAATATCCTTTTCTGTTAATTTCAACTCTTTTTCACCACGACTCCAAGTATTGTTGTTGCTATTTTCACCAAACCAAATACCCATTAAATCTTTTTTAACTAGAGATTAACTACGATTTTCTTGTTTCGAATATTCAACAGCCGATTTTCTTGGTCTAAGATGAACAGCGTAATGTCGTTGATACTTTGAATACTAATCGGCAAATAAATGATATTCCGTGGATTTATACTGATTTTATAGCCAGGCGGAACGAGAACGGAAAATGAAAATATCGTGTGCGAAAGTGAATCGTTGAAATACGACGAAGAAGTAATATAAGAATCAATATGAATACTTGGAACTTTTATAATTTCCACCAGCTGATCCGATACGTGTAAGAAGTTCGCATTTAGTACTTTCGGAGAATATCCTAATAATTGTCCGACAGTATCCTCTTGACTAAAGTCAATATCGTAAACGCACTTGATTTCCGATTTCAATGTATTGTTATTCGCTTTTAATGAAATCAGTTCTTCCGATTCTCATCGTCGTAGTCATTGCCATCGCCTTAGAAGAAAATTCATTCTGAAGATATTCTTCAATAACGGACATTTCATAGGATGCAGTTGGAATTTTTATTTTTCCATTATTATTCTTATTGTAGATGAATAGATTGTTTACACCTTCTTCGATGTTCGGGATCGTATTCCATGAATGAAATCCTACTAAACCAATGCAATATTAAGCATTCGGAACTAATTGAATTGTCGGATAATAGTCTGCTATTAGCACAAAACTATTACCTTCCAAAGTAAATATATGCGACATTATTTTTTTAATTCTACGCCGTTCCTGCTCTATGAGTTAGAAATTTTAAACACAAGTGTCCGCATTTGTAGGAATCGAATGGCTGAAATGAATCATGATTGTATCGAATCGCACTACCTCTTAATTAGTTTACAAACTCATCAGGTGGTCGAAGATTTCCAAACGAATCAAAATAATCAACTAGATTTCCATTCTTTCTCTGCGTAACCCAATGCTTTCCAGGTCCTAGTATAGAATCCAAAGTTAAAGCTGCGCATTCGTTTCGATGCGGTGGAGTTTTCGGTAAAGTATCTCGCATGAAAACACCACGAAAATATTTTATATGTTTTGCTGCTTTCCGTATATCATTAACCGTCAGGGCTCATGGAGGTAGTGAGTTTATTAGATTTTTTTATTATACTGACGCAAATTACAGATAATTCCAAACCCTTGCAGTAGGCCTTCAAGTACAATCCAGATACTCTCTTTCCGTCAAGCCCAATCGATTCCATCCTTTCTTTATGTCTTCACGTCTCGGCCAGATTCTTCTGAGCATTAGAGGAATTCTTGATTGTATTATAGGCTGCGCTGGAACCGCCCGCAAGAGCACCAGCGGCAGATAATCCAGCAAAAAGTGGAACTAGAAAAGGTAGAATTCCGCCTTCTTTCGGAATTGGAATAATTCAAGGCATGCGAATATTCTTACGTCAACCGACTTCCTTTACAGCAACGCAAGCAGCGGCAAGGGCAATTCTAACAGTATGTTTTAAATCTTTCGATTTTCGCAATTTTCGAATAGCATTACGTGCTTTTACGACAACTACGCTACAAAGCGCAACCGATTTCTTTTTTTTTTCCGAATTCCCATACCGAGTTTATGTTTTTGTTTCATTGTAGATCCAAGGAATAAGGAAGCATAAATTAAACAACCGCTTGATATTAATGGCTTTTATATTTTAGAAACATGCGCAAAGATGCGGGTGGTTTTTTCTGGTCTGTCCGCTCTCTTTTTATTTGCACGATATAAATTTTGGCGGGATAATTTCTGAACAGATTAAATATATTTGGCCTTTTGGATCATTGTACTTGATAATTAATGATTATTAAATTAATAAGATTTTAAGTTAATTTATATTCAAGTAATAAACAGCTAACAACCATGAAGCCTACGAAAGCTGTGGTAGGTTCTGGGATCAGAGGGAACACTTTGCTCTACGTCCGATTAAAGGAAACAATTGTAGGTTCATTTCTATTTTCAAATCTGCAATTCAATTTTAATCTACACGCTATATAAAACACAAAAACATATCTAAAATTAATTAATTTAAAACTCTATTTACATCTAGCTTGAATGTATCTACAGAGAGTTTATTTATTAAACAATTTGTTACAAAAAAAACACATTTTTATACGTTACAACAAAGGATTGTGTTATTTTTTTACAAGTTTTAAGTAATGGACATGAATAGCACATATGTACAAAGCGCTTACAAATTTTTCTTTGTACTATTCCACTCTTGTTTGTTTTTTATTTTATTATATTTCTAAAACATCAAAGTAAAATGAAATTATAAAAATGTGTAAACGACATTAAATCTTAACAATGATGTTGTGCAAACTGGAATGGAAAATTCATAAAAGCGAGTGTAAATCGAGTGTAGATTGCGAACAAGAGAGAGAAAGAGAGAAAAAAAGGACAACAAATCGCTGGAGATACAAAACAGGAACACCAATGCAAAAGAAAAATGCACAAAAAAACGGTAATGGCATTACGTTTATATAATGTGAAAAAGATATTTTCATTTGTAGGAAAACATACAAATATATTTATATTGAAAGCAGTTAGATGTTCATATTTAGATAAAATTAAATTTATGGTTGATTTCTTTATTAAATTTTTAATTAAGCACACAATTTACATTTTAAATATTTTAATATTTTCTATTTGATACGAAAAGTAATTGGGAAAAGGAAGGTACGATGACGAGTCGGGTAATATGCCGGTATGTTAATTTCTATTAATTTTTGAAAAATGGCAATACTATGTTAATTTTCATAAGACAGAAAGAATACTGTGACCGGACTAGTCTATTTTGTTGTAAGTTATGATGCATATTAAATTGTTGCTCATTTTATTATGCGTCATTGTAATACTTTAACCAATAACTTTAGTAATTTTAGGGCACTTGATAAGCGTTTTCATTTTAATTGTTCCTTTTTAACGTTGTGTTGTTTTGTTTCAATAAATATTAAAGCCGGAGTACGTACAATAATGATGAAGTATTATTTTCCACTTAAGTTATAAATGGCGGTTGAGAGTAAGATGATGATGTCGCTAGTATCCTAACTTTGTGTTACTTTAATACATATGACGAAACAATAAAAGAGAAAGACTAATTGACTAAAAGAGACTAATCTTCTGGTCATAAATTGTTGTCCACAAAAATTACCTAACTGTTACTAGCTAAACCGAATTTATATTATTTCAAATTTTCAAGCATTAAAGATTACAATGTGCCATCCTAATGGTTACTAAATTTCCTTCCAGAATAGGCATTTGATAAACTTATCCAGCACACAACAATCTTAAATCAGAGACAACAGTGACCTCTTCGGATGGAGTAGTCGATCCCCCACATGTTTATCAAGTACCAAGATCTAATTAAATTAGGTAATCCAATCAGGCATTCCGGAATTCCGAGTTACACAAAATAGTAGAACTCTATCTGACTAAATTTCAATCGTAGCCAATAAGTTTGTATGAAAACAAGTCAATGCAATGAATAATACCAGCGGTCTCTTGCGCCTACATTGAGAAAATGCAGTTTGCCATAACGTGTAGATTTCTGCACACTATAGCAGAAGTATTGTGCGTCACCGCCTATCATTGATAAAGTCAGCTTGTCATAACAACTCAAATGATATTGTCACGATTTTTTAGGTACATGAACATGTAGAAGATAGTGAGGTTTGGGTAAATTTTTATTTGAAAGTAACTAAATTTTAGGATCGGTAAATATTACAGAGGGAGATGTAGTTCCAAAAATCAATGTCAGAATAAAATAAATCAACGTAATAAGCAAAATAAATTAATGTTAAATACTCGATAAAAATTGACTCCGCTTAATTAATTGTAGAAAAAATTAGTTCGTCATAAAAAATGAAAAATAAAACGAACATCGCAAATTAGAAATATTCCCTACTAAAAATTACAACAATGTACTCATATATGAGCCGGCGTTTATTTCTCAATCCTTGGTTAAATAACTGAATACACGACTAAACTTAAAAAAGAATATATACTCGAATTCTAGTTACGAATAACGTTTAATAAATTATCCTTTTGCTCGCGTCACATTTTAACTCGTTTTCTGAATCCAGAGTTAAGTTAATAAGAAAATCATTCTTCCTAGTTAATTTATTTCCGATTGACAATTTAACTCTTATTTACTTTAATAAATTTAATTAATTTAGAATATTTTATTACTTTACTACATCGAATTGCTTTGATTACTTTACCTACAAACTTTTACTTCCAACACTACTTTACTCCTAATAATTTGCTATCTTCTAATGTATTCTCATCAAATGGCCTATTAATCCTATTCCACTGATTACTTTCCACATGATGGATTCACTTTCGGCCATAATGGATTCCATACCCAATTAGTGCGGCGGTCTTCACCCAATCTAACTCGATCTCACACACTACAATTTCACTTAATATTGATTTACTGCTAATTAGAGCCATTACCGCTGCTAATGGTATTCTGTGCTATCCATCAATTTAAATAGCGTTTGAGATTTAGCAGCGAGTACGTATAGCAATAAATCTGCTTTAGGCAGTAAACATTTCAACAAATCGAATCTATTAGATGAGTCTTGAATATTGATTTTATAAAATGTATATATAGCAAAATTTAATTTAAACTAAATTTAAATTTAATGATATGAAACTTAGACAAACAATTAAGAATGGAAAAGTCTCACTCGAATTAAATTGTTGACAGCGCAATACAATTACGTACACAAAATTTATTGAGGAAGGCAAGTATAACACATGAGACAAGTATAGCTTGATAATAGACATTAACTATTAAACATTCTCAGTTTTATAATCAATTGTTTTAGTCTGGTAATACTAGAAGGCGTTACCAATATTTATACATACCCTGCGCCAAGCAGGTAGTATTCCTATATCTTCACAAGGTACTAAACTGCTAACCAATAATTTAAAAATTACAACATCAGGTAATGTAAACAATGGACAGGAACGTAACGAGCCGTAATTCGAAGATCCAAAAGCAATTACACAAGTCTATTTTTTATTCATTCAAATAGAGGTAACTATGATGGACGGTCCAATTACAATGTGTTAGTGCTATATTGAGTTACGCGACATACCAAAAACCGTTACGAAGTAGTCGTACCAAAGACAATCATTTTTGCATATGGATATGATGAACCATCCATATTCCATAAGAAAATAATAATGAAATTAATAGTTCATTATTGCCATTTTTAATCTGATAGCCAACTTAATTACAAACAAGTAATAAACGAACATAACAGTTTTCTACTCTATAAGCAGTTTTTGCATTAGTGTATTGTGCCTCAGTTTACCATTTCTATTTTCTTGTACACATTTTTCTACAACACATTACAAATGTTTTTCATAGTATATTTAATTTCTAAAACTATAGTATTCATTTATTTCTTTACTTTGTGAAATTGGGAAAAACTTGCACATAACCAACACATTTATCGTTCTTTAAAACAGCAAAAATAATAAGCTAAGTAATATATTAACACTCAAATAGAATAGGGGGAATCCAGTAATTTATATGACGTTTTAACGTGAATTTAAAAGAATTTTTCCTACATCAAAATAATGCCAACTTAATAATAATGTTTAAAAAATAAATTTAAACTTTTTTAAAATTAAAAACATTGATTTGGGAAACTATTTCTATTTACAAACTATATAACTGTATAATATTGTTAAATTTATATAAAATAGCACTGTTTTCCTAAACATTGTTAATAGTTTTTCTTTACTTTTTTCGCATTAGTGAACAAATTTTATAATCATAAACAAAACTTTGTTACATACTATGTGAGTATATTTAAAAATTATATTTAAATATTTAGTATCATTTCTGTTTGATTGCATCTTTTATAAATATAATATTCTTGTTTCTTCAACCACATGTGATATTTTATTAAAATACAGAATAATAAACTGAATGCATATGGAAATAAGACAATAGCAAAAGTATTTGTTTTAGATAAAAACGAACGAGTAAGCAAGCCGACTAGCGAGTAGCGATTAATAATAGTAGACAAAAATTTTTTTCTAAATTTACCTGTAGAAACAATGTTTCAAGATTTTCGTTTCTTTTATGGTTCTAATTATTGTAATGAAAACAAATTTATTCTGGCACATGAGGTTTTGGAATTTTTTTTATTGAGATTTAAAGACATAATATTAATTACATATGTACCGAGCTGTATGCTATTGTTCTGTTTAAAATGTTTTTTTACACTTCTTTTATTCTGTTCTTGGGCACTTTCTGATATCAACGCCCAAAAATAATCAGCAAGCATTTCACTTGCCCTGATAAGGCATTTAAGTTTTCGGCTTGTCACTCGTAAAGAAGCATTCCAAGCAACATGCTTCAAGTCACTTAAGGTTTCTTTAAATATTTTATCTTGTTATTGAAATGTAATGTGCGGTCCTACAAAAATTCCCTCTTTAAGTTTTGCATCTTAAATATTGGACAATTTTTGGTTAAGGTATTGGAATTCACGACCATCTTTATTGATTGTTTGACGAAAGTTTTCATTAAACCTACTTTTACGTGTAATCGCGGTTGAAATATTTTATCGGGTTCCAATAGTGACTTATGAAGTATATACTTTGTTAAGGAATATATTGAACCCTGACTGGGGCAGTCTTTAACAATGTAGTGGGAATTTGTTGAATAACTGTCCGCTTACAAAGAAGGCAGCAATTTTTTGTATACCTAGTTGAAACCGAGTAGGATTACTACAATTTTGAGGTCTGCGCTGATATATCATTTGTACATTTTGTAATAAGTCCTGTAGAGAAGACGAATCAAATGGGGTTGGATGGATGAATATTTCCTATGTGAAAAGGACACCTTTCAAACTCAATTTTGACGCATCGATAAAAAGACGCCCTCTTAGGGATGGTGTTGGTGACCTAATGCCAGCATCAAATTGTTAACATTATTGCAGTATGTAAGACCCTCGTCGGTTGAAATATTGTGATAGTTCTTTCTGACGATTACGATACACAGCAATATGTGTGTCTGGTGCTAACAGCTTCCATCCTTGGAGTCTAAATCCTAGTACGTCCGCTTTAGTTTTTGTCAAATTCAGATACCAAATCATTTGATTCTAACTGATTCATTAAGTATGGTTCGTCCTTTTGAAACGGTTTTACTTTAATTCTGAAATATTCATTCATCATTGTTCTGTTCTTCTGGTTCTTCAATCGAAACACATATGGAGTTTGGTACTAGTAAGGCTTCCAAATGAAGCACTAGACGCAGAGGACAGTAGCAGGGCAGACTATCATAATTAATACTTTTCTTATTTTTGTTGTAAAACCCGAAAGTTTTGGTGAAGCAAAAATATTAATCACACGAATGGTCCGTTTGCTCACAATAAATCTTAAGTCCTGCAAATGGCATGGTGATGTTTTAACAATTTGGCCAGTACCTCAGAGTAACAGCACACTGTGCGCAACAAATGTGAGGAGCCCAACTCTTGTCTTGATTTTTAATTTGGTTAAGTCAGAATAGTAGGTGTAATATTCCGCTTATGCTGTCGAATAGTGATTTCTCCACATACATTACAGAAACTGTTTGGATTATTTATGCACGTAGGAGACATTATAATCAAACAAGACGTCAGTAAGGGGTCAGATTTCACGTAATCATTTTTTTTCTTTTGCTTTACGTAGGTAGTGGAGAAACCTTCAAAAGCCGAAGGATGCCCGTGCATCCGACAGTGTGGGATTTCTACCCTAATTAAAATTCCTCTCCCTGTGGGGATTATATATCGTTTGGGGATTTTAGAGAGTTTGTTTTGGATGAGGCTTTCGGATTTATCATCCTCTTAAGCCTGGAACTGGTAGTGAGTGGAATCTTTTTAGAAATTATGGTAAGCTGATAGCTTGCAGATAAGATATACGCTATAGTATTCACCTTACAGCCAAGGAAACCTGATAAACTAGGCCATAGCATTGTCAACTGATGAGAGATTTTGGTTTAGTGGGGTAAGCTGATTTGCTGGTGGTCTTGTGTATTATTGTACTTGACTGGCTGCTCAGTCATAGTTTCAGTCTATGACTGAGAAGGAATTAGGTAAAAAAAAAGAGATTGAATAAAAAGAATGTGTTCAAAAAATCCGAGGAAAATCTTAAAGTGGATACTACACCATGCCGCTGAAATAAAAAGAGAATAAGAAAAAAAATAAGAATTAAATTCTTATATACTTTCTCGTTAGAAGAAAGTATTAAAAAGTGCTCTTTATGATAGCTTATAAATAAGTTTGTTTATCGCAGGTATTGTTGGTTTTTGGTATAATCCCTCTCCTGTGTTTTTCATAAGAATCAACGCATTTTTGGCTTTGTTCTATAGCAAATACACATTTTCTCATTTAAATGTAAAGCGAATCACAAACGAGCTTTTTCATTATGGATCCAATCCACTAAGATTCATTTTAGAATTGAATAATAATAATAATGACAACAAAAATAATATACTCAGTATATATCTTTGTTACAAACAAAAAGCAACCTGAATAATTGGCTAGCAATTATGATGCATGCGCACCATAAACAAATAATAGTATAGTAGGTAAGGAGTAAGATACTGATGATGCTGACTACAAGGTCAGGTGAAGTCTGGCGCAACAGACGCCTTATGTACTGTTATGAACTCAAAAGACGTTCAGCTATCACAAAGTGACATTAAATCGAAAATACCATATGTAGTTCTTTATATACCCACATTTCCACAAATTTACCAATGGCTTCTGTTTTTTGAAAAAACCACTTAAGAAAATTTCTCAAAACCCTGACGTGATGGAGGAAATATAAAATTAGATTCTGAATCGGGATGACGAAAGACATAAATTACACGTATTTGTGTATAATAAAACCAAAGTGTGTTGACAAGTGTAATTTAATTGAACGGTAACAAACGCATCTAGTCATCTGCATTCACATACAGTGAAATTGGATTGGGAGCGTTACCATGGAATTTTAAGCGTGTGGAGCTGTAGGCAGAGAAAGAGCGTTGGAACTATTGCTACTTTGGTATGGAACTTCTACAATTACGTGGGTAACTAGCTACACCAGCAACATATTACGCTTTGTAGCGCAACACAAAGGGTGCATTAAAAAGTGTCGGTTACACGAGCAACGAGAGATCACTACAGGTAACAACTTCAAATGTTGTTCAGTTTACTTATTTATTAATCCCAATTAGATTCTCCCCACTTTTCAACCACGGTTATGGAACACTGTACATTCTAGTGTTAAATCGAACTCATGATTCTCCACAATAGTACACATAACTCAAACCAATTAAGTCTCGTAGACATTGACCACGGGATAGTAGTGTCGCGCTTAAAATTGACATAACGTGAAATTAGGTGAGTTTCTACAGACACAGTTCGTTGTAAAAACTCCCAATTCTTTTAGAATCACAAAATATTCTAAACCTTTAATGTGAATGATAATGATGCTACATGGTATTATTTCAATTAAATGGGCCGAAGTTATAAAGAAATAAAACCTCACATTAATGTTTTATTTATGGAATAGTAATAATCAAACCCAATAATTTCCGTTTGTGAAATATGAGGCTCTTGTCTATATAAGACTGGAAACAGCATTAGATAATCCAATTTAGTCCATACACAAATAAAGCACACAGAATAAAAGTAAAACCACTTGACAATTCTAATAACCTACTTCATAAATTAATTATCTATTATTCTGACAATAATGGTTTAGAGGGACCATAAATGATTTAGAGGGTAATGAACAAGTTCGATAACAGAAATATTGATCTGAACTGATTCTATTGTAATAAACATTTACACGTATACAATTGAGCTTTCCAATCACATGAAACTTAATATACAATTTCTCTAGCAGAATAAGAGAATTTATTCTTTGAATAAGTATAATTAAATATAAGTAGACTCACTACATATATAATAATAAATTGTATGATAATTATTTATTGTACGTGAGTATAAATATTCTGACGATACAATTTACTTCCAACTAAAAAAATACACATACATTTTTTATTAATAGGGAAAAAATAAATTAGTTCATTAACACGTTATAGAACACTGAAAGTTATTTACCTGAATATTTGTAATTATTTGCTCATAACAATGTATTGAATTTATTCGGTTTCGGTAGTCAAAGTAAAATATAATAATTAAATATTTCATGCATAAAATAACTTGTTACTCATTACTCACACTTGTAAATGTATTATTCAGTAGTTAAGCGATTTAAAAACGTGCAAGTCATTAATTCCTTTCTTGAAGAAAGTATCGGAGAATAAAGTAACAGCGATTATTAAGCGACTTCAAGAGAACGACTGACGTGAAGTATTTAAAATTTTAACTTCAAAACTGGTCACGGAATTTCCTAAACTAAAGCGATTTCATTTTATATACATTTTTGGAAACAAGTGGGTTGGCCACGATATAAAAAAAGAGGGGATTCAGGGATAATCCCCTATTTTTTATAGCGTAGCCGACCCACTAGAGTTTTAAAAAAATATATAAAATGAAACCCGCTTTAGTTTAATAGATTCCGTGTCCAGTCTTCAAGTTAAAATTTTAAATACTTCACGCACTTGCAAAAGCTATCGGCTGCAAAAACTGTGAGTCCTTCTGTAACTAGTTAAGTGTCTATTTCTTTCCTACTTTAAAGTCGAGAGTTTTCTGGAAACAACTTGGCTTGCAAAGACACCGAATCGAACCGAAGTGTTGCTGAGATTAACGGCTACATTAGCTTTTGTACAGCTGCATAGTAGGAGATGAAATGAATGTATTTCATGAAGTCACGATCAACGTACGTTTTATAGAACCAAACGAATAAATCCTAAGACGCTCGTGGATGACTAATAGGAGCGTTTGTCTATCTATTAAACGTGGAGTTTAACGATTGCGAATCTCATTAATTTAATGGATTCAAAGCCAGTCTTGGTTAAAATTTAAGTCATTAGAACTCATATAAGTCTTTAGTGTTTTAAGTTTGTAGCCATTTCTATCGTTACAGCAGGGTTGTCTGCCTTGACGTTTCGTATTTCTCTTAATTAAACACCGGTTATACGATATAACTAATTTTTAAGTACATGTGGATTTAAGAATATTGCTGCAATTTTCGCTAAATATTTTTGTCTACTTCTTCTCCAAATTTTTGGTCGTCATATATAAAAGTCATGTGGGTACATGGTTATTAGAAATATATTGTTGCTGATTTAATTTACATCAATAGACTATTTTATATTATTCTATTTACATTAAACATTTGAACAACAATAAAATATAAACCGTTAAATGTACGACAAAATTTATATACATGTTCAGTCTATTACATATTTGAAATGGCTATAAATAAGAATACATCCTAACCAATATGTAGGCCCAAAGACTTTAAATAGTATGTTACGGCATTTTCAGAGGCCATAAAACGAATCGGAAAATCCTTTTGCTTTCCAAACATATGAGCGAATAAAAAAAGACAGTAACACATGTAAGCAATATCAAATGCTCGGAAGCAAACCAGATATAGAAATTTATGATTTTATAATATTGATTTGAAATGATTTTCAATTTAATGATTTTACAAATTCTTGATAGGTTTTTCTAAAAATTTATAATAGCGCATTTAGAATATTTTAATTATTATCCTCAATATTAATAGGAACCACTTATTGCAGAAGTAAATGTAAAACAAATGTTAATAAAAAAATAAGAACAAATAATTTGAATTATTATTATTTGGCATCAAGAAACACAAATTATTTTCTAAGGTGCAAGGGCCCGAAAGGTAAAGAGCATTCAGTTTGTATTGTTTGAAAATGAAACATAACATCTACTTACACCCAGTCGCACAGGAGAGGTTTTTTTTTGCTCGTAGAGGTCGCTGTAGAGCAATTGTGTCACCAACATTGTAGGGGTAAATGCACATCATAAAAACACGAACCGGTAAAGATGGGTGTTTCTAGAGTTTTGACGGTGAAGACAAGGTAAGATGCTATGCAACGTCCTATCCCAGAATCCAGTTTAACAACAGACTCAGGCAAAGTACATTGCCTGAGTCTGTTGTTTGCTGATATGAACGTGTTAGAAGTTGTGTGCCAGGAATTTACATAGGAATAGGGGATTTAGACTATTCTGTAATGATAAGAGTGTCCGATAATAATAGACTAGTCGCTGTTCGCTATATTGCTGCTCCGCCTACGCTGTAATATAGAATACCGTAGCGGAATGAAAATCATGTGTGAATAGTTACGCTGCCCAGTATAGAGAGTAAAATCCGACATACAACTCTGGCTACTCAGTAACGAGATTTTGGATAGAACTTTTGAGTTTCAATTTTGCGAACTCGAAGACAAGGCATTCAGTAGTATTAACTAGCGGTCAGCGACCAATCGAACCAAAGCATTGAGCAGAGCGACAGCCTGCGATAATAGACAGCGCGTTTGATAGGCGATTTCATATATCATACACTGGCCTATTTATCGCATGTATTTTGAATAGCTTCGTTTCTCGTTCTTCGTAATCGCCAACCTATTTCCTATCTAACTAGAGTGTATGCGTTTAACCTACGCCAAAAGAGATTAGGCCTAGTCGGTCAGTAACGATAACACCGATGCTTACCGAGGAGTAGTTGTGGACAGTGTTTCTTTCTGAATTCACTCCGTTCACTAGAATGTATATTTCTAATCTACGCTCACCGAGATTACTCTTAGACAATCACTAATGTTTCCAACTGTTGGATATTAAGTCTTATCAGAGTAACACCCATAATATTTAACCCACATATGTAGGACCCACTATATTAGAATATCGTGCATTAGACAATATGCAGTGTTGAAATATTAATCACTTTAAAAATTCATAAACTAATTTGACTTATAAATTAAACTCAATGAGTTATTATAAACAAAAATCTCGTAATAAAAACTCGTAATATAAAACTCGCAATAAAAATTTGCCAATATGATCGCAATATCTGTTTAACATAGACGTACTCTAAGCGTTTTAAATATTTGTATGGCTTTTCGTCCGTATGAGTAAGCTTGTTTCTATTTAAATGCCCTTTACGTTTAAATATAGAATTGTATTCTAAACAATTGTATGGCGTTTCGTCAGTATGAATTTGATTGTGCCTATTTAATTGCGATTTGTGCCTAAAACAAGAATCGAGTTCTGAACATTCATATTGTTTTTCGTCAGTATGAATAAGCTTGTGGTTATTTAATTGCGATTTCCGTCTAAAACTAGAATCGCATTCAAAACATTTCTTTGAGTTTTTATTGAAATTATGTAATTCATTTCTTAAGTTACACTTTTAATTATCTTAGTTACTATGGACATATTGCGCAAGGTAAAACTATGTTCAAAAATGATTTAACAAAATAAAACAATAAATGTTATATATTAAATCCAATTGCTCTAATTCTTTATGTCGAGGAATTAGAATGACAAATATTAATTAGATTTGCTTTTATATAATAGTGATCTAATTATTTTTGGGTCTAAATAAAATATACATGTAAGTTTGAAAATGATAAACAATATCTATCAGTGAGTAAATTCCATGACGCTTATAGCTTCATCTGAAGAAGAACTAACTGAGCTTTTCCAGAGAATCGAAAAGACGAGTGAGGAAGTGAGACTGAAGATCAATAAAAAGAAAACGAAGGTGATGATAGTGGATCGCCAGAATAACAACAGACTGGAAATAAAGGCCGTAAACAGCATAAAAACT
>WYDF02277896.1:0-17410 GCA_009867245.2 Adranes taylori | reverse complement strand
TCCGGATCCATTTGAGGAGGTTACCTACTTCCCATTGCATCTAGCTTGTACAGTAATCGTTGCGTGGGCACTTGGTCCATTAAACATAAAACACGAAATAGTGTTGTATATTGTTCGGAATTATCATTTATATCATCTACATTATGAAAACACGTTAAATTTTAATATAATACATTGGAAATAAATTTATATATTGTCAAACACTGTTCAGAAATGTATCTTTTATTTGTAATCATAATGATGTGTACCAACGAAAGTAATTTCAATAAAATACATATTTAACTCTGACGCAGATGAAGGTACTTTTGTAGTATTTGTGTTAGCATTCTTACAGAATTTTGATTCCTACAATCATTTCTTAATTTTATTATGGCGCATTAAGTTATGTCCTCTTATGATACGATTACCAAGGCGACTGCAGCAACCAACTACAGCTGCATGCTACAGAAACACCCTGCGTAGTCTTGCCATCTATGATCGGATGAATATTGAGGACAGCGACAAAAACTTGATATATTTAGGAGCTACTGTGATTTAAATTAAAAACATTTTAGGTTCATACTAAGTTTTATTTGTAAAGAAATAAAACCACAAATTACAAGAAATGCTATAAATTCCGAGGAAAAATTATTTTTAATTTTAAGGTAAGTTTACAAAATGATAGCATTATAAATTCTCCTCTTTGGATATGTTAAAGTGATGGCTGTCATGACACTAGTTGTAGCATAGACATTAGACGGGTAACCGAAAGGCTCTGTTGTATAATCTAGATGCGCATTGACAACTCATAGGTACGATTTCGCTAAAGAGATGCAAGGCACTCTAATGAAGACGGTGATGGAGATGAAAGACATTGTGTTGCGGATGAATTTCGCTCTGCCATGATCTCATAATCCAAGAGGACTCTATTGTCACTTTTATTTTTGTGACATGGAATTCAGTTTGCTTTAACAGTATGAAGGAGATATATTTCCAGTCAAAAGACACTCAATTCAACCAGAATCATAGAACAATAGTTAAGTTAGGGCGTAGTCAAAATTACTAAGTTTCCATTTGGATGTTTTAGTATATACTTACACTTGATAATTAACCAATAATTTATGGCACATTGCTTGATTAATGCCAAAGATTCAACCTTAATAAAGCAAATACGGCCCATGGATTAATTCAACATAATTTATATAAAACACATCAAGATTTTAAAACACTGTATTAATCACTAACGCTTCCGAAAACAAACTTTGTGGGTCAGTTAACTATCTGTTCGATAAAGCTAACTGATAGATATAAGCATCTCCGAAAAATTATCACATTAAATATTAGTCCGATAACTCACAGATTGTCCAAGCAGTTACTTTCTTCCTAACAGATGACGTACAAACAAATCCGTCAAACATATACAAATAGTGCACCTGTTCATATTTCCTTTTTAATCTTAATCTATTCGACAATGAATTGTTGATTAGATTATATTATATATTTTGAAAGCTACAGAATAATGTAATAAGAACAGATCACACAATTTTACCTAATTTGAAAAGCATATCTATATGATATCGTCAAAAGTAAATATTCAAGTGATATTGAAAATAAGGAAAGTCTAAGAATAAGGAATACGACAAATTAGAAATTAGGAAGAATGGGAAGAGATCTGCCAAGCGCAAAGTGCAGCAAGAAGTGATAAACAATTACATGATTTAGAAACAAAGGCACAAACAAACTTATTTGATGATAAGGTACCTTATTTTATTCTGTAATACACATTTAAGCAAGATTTCGAAATCTTGAAATTTGTTTTTAGAAAAATATATACGAAACTGAAGGGGGTAGTTTTGTACCAGAACCATCAATTCTCAATAAAGAAGTGATCAAAAATTAAAGGACACAGTTTGAACCTTTGAAAAATAAATTTGATTATAGTTCCGCTTTTCTAAATTCTACATGTAAGTCTATTTAACAGAAATGTAAATTTCTTTATTTATTAGATTATAATAAATTAAGTTGTTAAAGTTGTTTTTTATTTACTAATGCTACGCATGCAAGCACCACCTTGCACACAGGAGAAGAGAGAGTGAGAGAGGAATACAGCCGATTGCAGAAAACCATGTAGCATTCGCATCAACTTACACATATTAGGAGAAGAGAGAGAGAGAGAGAGAGTTAGAGCCACGCAGCGTTCGCATCAACTTGCACAGAGAGGGAGAAAAGAGAGATAGAACTATGCCGCAACTCACACAATATCTGTATTCTCGTGCGTATAGAGAGAGGTATAAGAGGAAGAGGGACGGAAAATATATAGCTTTCGCATTTCTGTGATCTGTTTTTTTGTTGCTGTGTTGCTTTGGACAGATGTTTTGCGCGTTTTCTGTGTGTTTACATCGAATGCAGAAGGTAAGACAAAATTGTATACATTGAGAGAGAGAGAGAGAGAGAGAGAGAGAGAGAGAGAGAGAAAGTGAGAGGTGTGTTTCGTTCTCTTTTATGGCGCCTTGGTCTTCACAGGTATTATTTTCTTCATGGACTCTATGCACCTGATTTTCATCTTTGTGGCATAAATTGTAGAGAGATAAATATTTGACCTTTTTATATAGTTCGCGTGCTCTATTATTACTTCCATGTTTATCTAGATCCTTGCATACTTCAGCATTCAGCAATATGTTTATTTTTATCTTTTTTGCATGCTTTTTGTACTTCTTTGTCTAGCTTCTTTTTGTCTTCTTGAGAAATAGTTTTTTGCAATACTTGTTCTTTTCGAGAAATGAGTTAAGTCAATTGTTCTTTCATCCAATTGTGTCATCCACTCATTCTCTTGATCGGCTTCGGTATCTCGGATTCGTTTACGCCAGATGCTATCCATGTTTTTATTACTTCCCATGGCTCGTTTAAGTCTCGTTTAATAGATGGTGGATCGGTTGCATGCAACTTTTTCTAAAAGACTATCTCGTCAGGTGCTGATAACCTTTGGTTGGTTTTGGTTAGATTCGTTTCCTTATCTTACCCAAGTTTTATAGCTAGGGAATATTTTAGCAGCTTGTGCTAAATATGTGCTACATATCGGCCCAGGTCGTGGACAATTGTTAGTAATTGATGTTCGCCAACGCGTCCTGATTAGAAGATCAATTTGATAATCTATTTGATTTTTGTATAGTCCTGATGGTGCTATCCACGTTGAAGGGCGGATAGCGTGGTGTTTAAAAACTGTATTTGCCATAGTCATTCGATTACTTATGCAAAATTGAATAAGTCTTTGACACCTTAGTTTCTTTCACCCAATACATATTGTCACGTTATTTCTAGAGCTAAAGGTTGTTTTCTCCGACGTGACATGGGTGAGAGGAGACTTTTTATATGAATTAGCGTAGCAATCCGCTGCTCACAATTATAGGCACCTGAACTCTTTGTTATTCTATAAGATAACATTTTAGTTTTGCTACTTCTAGCAAAGTTATTAATTGAGTGGTTGGCGCGGAAAGTTTGCTTTATAATCCCCCTAGTTAGCCCCACTGAATTTATTATAAAACATTAAGCCGAATCATTGCTACGGTGGACGTACCTTCAGATTAAAGCGTGCCTTTTGTGGCTTAATAATTACTGGTAACGCCAACTCCTAACAATGATTGTTAGCTTTAATAATTGCGGCAGCAGAAATGAAACAGTTATTAAACTTAATCAAATCATATTGGTCGTTAAAAATGTTTACAACCGATCCAATGACATGCTCATTCATTCGTATAAGTAAAATAAAATAATCAATACTTTCCAATTAATAAAATAAGTCAACACTTGAATAATCGTGACTTTATGATTTGTTCAGATACATAAAAAAATGTTATACTAGGTACTTACAGATTTTGCCGTTGTACACAAACTATTTATTTATTCAATGAAGAATTTAAGTAGTGTTTTCCTTTACGCAGTAAGACGAATTTTACGTAACTAGGTGTTAATCTCGAAAATTGTGATGCAAAGAATATTATAAGAATTAGTTGTATAAAATGAGACAAGGCGGACACGTGTTTCTAGCATAGCGTTATAGCTGTTCGAACCGCTATAGCAATTGAACAGCTACAACTCTAAGCTAGAAACACGTTCCCATCTTGCCTCAATTTTTACAACTAATTCTTATAATACTCTTCTCATCACAATTTTTGAAATTAACACCAACTGAATTATTTATTTATTATTTTAGAGTAACGCACCATTATCCTAATTATTTATACTTATTTTAACTTTACCTTGATCAACAAACTTACTAATTAAACTCGACTTTACTAAATTTATGATCACACTTTAATTAGCCATGACTTTATTTTATATTTAATTATTATTATAATATTATTTTATTCCGGATTATTATTTCGCTACTTAGTTGGATATTACGACGTTCGGCGGACGCCCTAATTTACTATCCCTCTACTACCACTAGGCATCGTTTTTATACATACTGATCCCCTTCCACTTATCGATAGGCATATTATCCGTAATAATTTGTACATAATTAACACATTCTAGAATTGTCGAATGCATTTAGTCAATGTATTCCACTTAAGTGCCAATACTGCGGTATGGTTAATTACCTTTGATCCTAATTGTGGTCAAGCGGATCAGATGTGCCTCTGGTATCTATAGCAATAAACCATACACAGTATCCATTCATTTGTTATCAATCGATTACCAATTAAATTAATTTTGTACCCTAAGCACTGACATAGCCCACTTCTGCAATCACTTACTGTGTCCGCGAATAGAGTTAACACATCATACACTCAATTTATTGTTATTACACCGCCCGTGACTTTTTTAAGCCACATCTCCTAAATATTCATTTTCTCTGATAATTTTAACGCTAAACACCTCGGAAACAATCTAGTTCCGTCGGAACTTAATCTATTTCTATACTGTAATTCTGGACTAATTAAGATGCTTTAAAAATGTATTCAAGCTACATTTTACTTCATAAATAGAAGCTTGAATGATTTTCTAAATGTTCATTACTCAATGGTTAGGCTTTCCACTGGCATACAACATGTTTTTCGCAAGGTCTGTGCGTCCGGAATTTCTTGTATCTTTTCTAAGTATTGCACGTGGACAAATCTTCACGTTACAATATTTTCCGATGTTTCTTTCGTCTGATTTTCCGTTGCACCTGTTCCTCAATTGGTCATTTCCAGTGTTTTCCTCCTGTGACATTGATATGTCTTTTTCCGCATGTTCGAAATAACTCCTTCCATTTTCTGGTATTCTGCTTCGAGTTCGTCATTTGAATGATCTGCGATTTCTAAGTATACCAGAATAGTGTTGAGTTTAGAAGGTTTAGCATTAAGTGTGATTTTAATTATGTGATCACTGATAGATTCGTAACTATCGACGTACTTTGTGATTTTTTTATTGAACAGAATGCCTATCCCATTTCTACCAGTCTCGTTTGCTCCTGATATGTAAATTATGTGATTAACGGTATTGAAGTGACCACATCCTTTCTAATGGGTCTCTCAGATCCCACATATCGATATGTTTTCTCTAACGATTTCTTTTTCTAGGATATGTAATTTAACAGTCTGAAGGAAGCCTCGTATATTTCAAGTTCCTAGGTGTATCTGACTTCGAAGAATATTATATATCAATATTGATGTTTGGAAAATGAACAAATAGCTGACCTAATATTCTAACCGATAGCTCTAATAAACATACTTTTAAGAGCAGGTGGATTAGGGAAGTTCCTATTAAGCAGAGGAAAACGATCAGTGTGCCTCATTAGGCAAGAGACAGATTTTGGATGGATGTAGTCAGGAAATATATTTTATAAAATAACAGAAAGAAAAAGTAACAATTTCAATATTGGTAGCGAATCAGAACAAGACAAGCAACTGACAAAGTTTTGGAAAATTGAGGAAATCAATGACACAAGAGATCAGAAGCCTGATGAATTATATATATCAACCACTAGAAGAAGAGAAGATGGAAAGTAATGGAAAGTGTGGAAGTAATACCTTTAATAGAAGAAAACCCTAATTTAGGAAAATCGAAAAGGAGTCTAGTTTTTGACTCTATCGATAAAGAGTAAAGACTCTATTTTCTACAGTTTCATATAAAATATAAAGATTTCACCAGGTGTAAAATCATTGAGTAAATTTCAATAGATTCAGATGTGAATATGCCAATCAAATTCACACATATAAGACTAGAAATAAAAAATGAATACACGTATTTAATCCATAGACAAAGCGTGAATAATTATCACGAATGAAAGAACAACGATTGAAAGAAGAAGAAATAAAAAAATGCAAAGTTTCGGTACTAAAATGAGGCATATCCTTTGCGTCAGTCACGTGTTATTATTAGATGATGTTATGTTATGTAAAACGCCCACTAAAATGCGATATGCTTGTAAAGCATGAAAGAAGACTCAAATCATTCTCGTCAAAAACGTGCCAGAATGATTTACAAAAAAAAAAAGAAGATAAAAGAATAAGACCATCCATCTGGTCAAAACTCTCATAAGCGAGTGTGTATTTTTGAAGAATTTCATTAATATTTACTAATAAATTGATCCAACTTGATCAATTGGAATAATATTTACAATAATATATATACAGAGTGTCCCAAAGATGCCGCACCATAGGGTTTTACTAGAACTAGAGGAATGAAAAATGTTGACCAGTGAGGAGCGGGTACAGGTCATCCTCCTTTGTAGAAGAAAATGATTCTCCCAAATACAAGTTAATGCGAAATATCCTGAACAAGGACTGTCATCGCACTCAACATTTGGCAAATGGTTAGCAAAGTTCAAAGCTGCAGGTTATATGGCCCATATAAGAAAATATAGACGTCAGGGCGCTTTAGAATAGCTAGTGGAAGGGGTGTAGGCAAAGATATCAGTATGTCTGAACAAATTAATTCGCCAAACAAGGCTGGAAGTGGGCGTTCCTCGGTCCGCACTATGGTACATCAAGACGGACCAGTTCTCGGTTCGGAAATGTGTAACTGGTTTTTGATCCAGTGAGAGCTTTTGTCTACATATATTTTCCCGGACGAAGCCAATTTGTATGGAAATGATGAGACGAACCAACATAACTTTCGGTACTTGTCCGACTGTAACCCTCAGTAGTTTATAGGTGGTACACAGCCAGGAGCTGATCGTGTCATGGTTTGATGTGGTCTGTGGAAAGACCGGATCATAGAACCCTCTTTCTTTGACGGACTAGTTAACAGTGACCTTTACTTGGAATTGCTAGAAAATGAAGTACATCCAATTAATATATATTTTTTCAATTTGATTTTCTGCCGAATTAACAGGTTGTAAGATTTGTTGTGGTATTTTAGAATTCCCACTTAATAAAAAAAGATTTTTATTGTCCCTGAATTTTTTGATGCTTCATTAATGTCTTTTTGTTCTGAAGCATTATTTGTTACGTCATCACTTTCACTTTCAGTTTATTTTGCGACATCCTTGTCCACCTGAAACTCATGTACACACTACACACACTGGAACACTTGTGTTAGGATTGTCAGACTACAACTTTCATACATTTCAGTATAACTTAATAAGTCGGGGGAAAACGGTTTGTTTATTTTACATAATTCAGAAAGTGGCAATCGTCCTTAAAGTATATTTCCTCAGGTTCATTATTGATTTGCGTACCGAATCCAGCTTGAAGCCGAATCCAGCAATTGTTGATAGTTTGTAGTTTTTGGTTGCTTGGTTCCATTTTATAGTTTGGTTTCTCGCACTTTTTTTCATGCAGATATGGTTCAAATCAATTGTGGGGGTGGGTAATTATATCTATCTTGGGGCAGAGGGTGGATACGTGAGTAGTAACTGAAAAATACGACGATGTGACCGTAAGGTGTCCAACCTCAAAGTAAGCCAAAACTATACACTCTAGTCATACATCCACGTAACGCCACGTAGTACGTTGACGTCACAGTAGGGTGTCCAATTCCAAAGTAAACCAAAATTATACACTCTAGTGTAAGGATGTACAGAATTATTGCGTAACACCTCGTAATACGTTGATGTTACTGTTACTTTATGACTAATTCTTGTCTACACCGGAATTTTACACCTACATAACGCCCAGTAATACGTTGACGTAACCATAGGATATTCAACTCCAAAGTAAGCTAAAACTATCCATTCTAGGAATTATTGCTAGACTGCGTAGGGCCTCGTAATACGTTGACATTACTTTTGCCGGGTGACTAAGGCTAGCGAAAGTGAGACTAAGCACCTCAGTGGAATAACTAGCGTAAGACAAGCAATTTCTCCTAATACGTCGATGGTACTACAGTTGGGTGGTTCGGAATCACTGCGTAACGCCTCGTAATACCTTGACGTTGACGAGTACACTACACGAAATCGCTTCCCAAAGACGATTACTTGCTGCCGACTTATCGCTGGACTATGGCTGCTCCTGCTGATTAGACTGGAGCTCACTGTTGGCGGGTCTGTTGTTAGCTGCTGCTTCGAACTCTCGAATTCTGGAACTAACAGGAACTAAACTATTATACTTTTTTTTTGTCTTACGTCGGAAGTGGAAAATCTTCAAAAGAGGAAGGATGCCCGGTGCATCCAACAACTGTGGGATTTTTACCCACTAAACTCCACTCCCTGTTGGGATTGTATATTGTTAGGAGATTGGTGAGTTTTTTTGAAGGAGGCTTTAGGATTTATCATCCTCTTCAGCCTGGAACTGGTGAAACTATTATAACAAAACTCTCGCTATTTATAGGCATCAGCTTGGCTCAACCTTTCTCTCAGTTGTGCGGGTCATATGAAATCGTTTACTCATTGTTTTACGATGCGGTGCGGTTCTCCTTTTGACCAACAGCAGTACCTCACATCTGTATGTATAAAAGCAAGCTACAGCTTCAGCCAGCAGCGCACTACATATACACACTCCTATGCGAACTGCGAACATACATTACTCCCACTCTATATACCATTATAAACAATAATACTTCATCCTATGGCGTTTCAGCTGTGGAGCCCCAGTCATACACATACGCACACATCACTGCTGTAACAAGTACTCATCGCGTTAAGTCAATGCAAATAGATAAGCGGCTAAATCTACCTCTACGTATGATATTGCTAAACGCATGAAGTTATAACAGAAATTATGTTTTATTTATCAGAGATTATGTTTTATTAAATAATAATTTTTACTGTTTATATTATTTAATCTTTTAGATATGAATTCAGAAATAATAATAATGATTCTATGCTTTGAATATATATACGCGGACATGCATTTCTGTAATCTAATATATATATATATATATATATATATATATATATATATATACGGGCAACAAGCAAAATTATAACATGTATCAAAGCTTTCTTCCAAAATTGCTTTCTTCCAAAATTTAAAGAGACTTTTGTCTTTACAATAACAAGCTTTGTTACATGTTATAATTTTCCTTGTTGCCCGGAAGCCCTTATTGTGTTACCATACGATAGGTAATTTTTCTACATAAGAGTGTTTAGAACAAAAAACGTACTTACTTTTCTCGATTACTAATGGCATTTCTTTGTCTCCAATCGTAGTGGTGCAAAGAAGAAATATAATACTACCTTTGGAACACTTACCTCCACTACATGCTTCTCCTTTCAGGGCATAAGTCTTGTTGGGTAAAACTCGAAAAAAAATGCGGTCTCATCTGTATTGAAAATGTTTTACGGGGAGTATCCTTAGATTATACTAAGAAATTTTTCCTTCCAATCATAGACTACTAATAAATCTGCAGCAGCTACATTGCAACATGTGGATTTGAAGGAAATATTGCGTACCTTATAAAACTTCTCGAGCCTTCATATCAAAATTTAGTTCCCTTGTAAGTTCAATGATTCTTCTTCAATTAATTTTCCAGAAACAGGGATATTTTTAGGACGCACCTTACAAAACTAATCGAAGACAATTCGATCTAATGCTGGACCCTCAGTTTTCAAAAATTTTCTTGTCTCTCCCATGTTTCCGCTTTCAGAAAACTGTTTAATTAAATCACTCTTATGTTTCAAAATTTCACTGGCCTGACTATTTATTTCAAACCTAATACCTTTTTTTGCTGATCGTTAAAACGTGTATGCTCTTATTTTTCTTGTGTCTGTATATAGAAATATATTCTTTAGAACGTTTATTACATACAATAAAATCAAAACACCCGTTGAGGCTCTAACATTTCAAAGGAAACCCTAATTATCTTTTCAATAGAACACTAATTGTCTTTACCTACTCTTTTCTAATCAGAACAAAAATATTAAAATATTTGTTCGTCAAAAGTATTTTTCTTTCAAACTGAGAGTCCATGTTCGTTGTTGAAAGTTTCCATTGAAGAAAAGTATAAACGTACAGGTACGCGCATATAAACGGCTTGTGACTGAAAAACTGTCCGTTTAGAGGAAGTGTCTATTGGATGGAAAGATAACTGTTTATTATTTTGCAAGTTTGCTGTTAATTTGATAGAAGTTCCTATAGGCTGCATTAATGAGAAATATATAAAAAAAATATTGTTGGGTTTAATTTTATTATTAGATTTCTTGCTGAAAAAATTATTAACAAATTATTAACTTGCATATTAAAATGCGTCCAAGTAGTATCGGCTTCCTTACGGTAATCATCTAGTATCAAAACTATATACCTCTCATCAAAAGGCGCATTGATCATTTTAAGTAATAGGTGTAGAATTACAACGAATCCAATAAATACTGGCTTTGCGCCTGTTGAATATTAACGATCCTTATCGCAAATATTATATTAATAACTCTTTTGTCTTATATTTAGTATGATCTTGATATGTATATAGCACAAAATTTGATTACCTTATTATATGAAAGAGGTTTTATAAGACAATAAAGGTGAAAAACACATTTGCATATGTTTTCAACTATTATTGAAAATTTGTATTAATATTTTGTTAATTCATCTAACATATCCCGTTCCACACACCGTATATAGAAGGAAGAACTGCAAAATCAGCAATTTATTTTAATAAAACATGTGTATTACATTATGTGTATTACATGTGTATTACACGTAGCTGATGACATGGAAAGTAAACACTTGACAGAAGCTCATAATATTCTGACAAGTGAATTTAATATTCCTAATGCATCCAATTATTCATATAAACCAACAGCTCAAGCTGTAAATTAACCAATGCAATCGAAAAATAAGTCAAATTCTTCAAATTATGAAACTAAGCCTAATAAATTTCAGCAACCTAATGTTTCGCATCTAATAAAACTTATATACCTCCTAAACTATATCTATTCGCAACACCTTTGCTCAAATCAGTAACCGCAGGAATCATAATCCTTGCAGACTACAGAAAACTGTATAATCAGTTCGAACCTGACAGTTCAGAAAATAGTCAAGTAGGAACTTTATAACGATGAGGTTAATTACCAAAATTATGAGAATGAATGCGAAAATGATGCTGAAAATTATTCCGATTCTTGTTTATGGTTAGCACCTCCAGAAAGGCAAGATTAGTTGAACTTTTAAATATTGATCACAGTTCAGAATTATCTTTCATTTATATTCCCTTTAAAAATAGTAAGCTTAAATGTCTCGTCGACACAGGATCAACAAAAACCTGTAAATCTGGAAATAGGTGAAAAGTATTTTTCTAAATCTCTTAAAGATGACCCATATATAATTTTAAATGCGCATGGTACAACGCACGGTAAAAATATTTTTAAATCTAATTTTCCTTTCAAACTTCATATTTTTAAATTTTATAAATACTTTTATTGTTTACTGGGGATAGATAATTTAAAATAGCTAGAAGCACACTTAGATTTAAATCTTAATCAAACCTTATTCTGTACAAAAAATTAGCTGACTATAATAATCACATTACACTCAAGCCCAAGTGTGAACAAATGATACATGTTGGGGTTGCCGAAATAGAAAATATTGTTGGATATTTTGAATGTCAGAAATTTAATAATTTAGAAATTTCTGATTCATTTATAAAAGTTGAAAAGAATTTTGATTATATTTCTATAATTAATCGGACACAAAATCCAGTGTTAGGAAAATTATCGGTACGTATAGTCGTGGAGTATTGCAATGTCAATAAGAGGACGATTGAGGACAGATATCCGATTCCCAATATATCATTGGTGTTGAAAAAGTTAGAACGAAGTCAGTATTTTACTACTCTTGACCTAGCATCTGACTTCCACCAGATTGAAGTGGTCTCTAATGGGGTGCCAAAGACTGAATTCACAGTCGAGATTGGTCACTATGAGTTCACCCGGATGTCATTTGGACTTCGGAAAGCTCTCAGCTCGTTCCAAAGAGTATCAGATGACGTTCTTGGTAGGTTACAGGATGAGTCATATGTACTATACCTTGATGACATCATAATATTTTCTACTTCATTTCAGAAACATCTAGATAGGTTAAAAGCAATATTTGATCGATTACGTAAATTTAATTTTGATTCAACTCGATAAAAGCCAATTCATGAGGAAAGTCGCTTTTCTCGGCCATGTGATTACCACAGAGGGAATAAAGCCCTGCCCTAGTAAAATAAATGCTATTACTAAATATCCTATTCCAAAAACTCCCAAGGAACTTAAAAGATTTTTAGGCTTGATAAGGTATTACCGCAAGTTCATTATGAATTTAGCTCAAATTACAAAATCCCTCATTGCTTTTCTAAAAAAAGGTATAGAACCCGGGACACACAAATTGTTTCAAACTCTGAAAAAATATACTAATAAATGATCCTACATTGAACTACCCAGATTTTGCCCAACCGTTTGTCCTTACCACGGATGCTAGCAATTATGCTCTTGGTGCAGTGCTATCCTATGGTCCCATTGGTTCAGATCTCGCTGTAGGCTACGCATCGCGTACTTTAAACGAGCACAAAATCAACTCTTCTGCCATTGGGAAAGAATTGTTAGCTATTATTTGTGTCACCAGGTGCTTTCGCCCTTACCTGTACGACAGGAGGTTTAAAATAGTTACAGATCATAAGCCACATCAATGGTCATTCTCTCTAAAAGAACCCAACTCTAAACTTGTTTGTTGGGGGTTGCGTCTTGAATTCATTAAATGGAGGTTGTGTTTTGAGAAGTTCGACTACAAAATTGCCTATAAGAAAGGTCTACTTACAATAAGGTGACCAGACGTCCCGCTTTCGGCGGAACAGTCTCGCTTTATAACAATTTCTCCCGCGTCCCGCGACGTGTTAAGAAGAGTCCAGATTTTTGGAAAGAATAAGGTGAAATGTTACACAATTTGTTTTTGATATCATTTAATGAATTTTTGGCGTTCTAAACATGGGAATGGTTGTTCAGAAAAATAGGTCAGCGAGTTTTTCGTTTATTTGTTAAACATTAATAGGAATGGATTACAAAAATAAGGTCATCGCCAACAGGACTACGCCAACTGTTCCGCTTCACCATTCTGAACATCTGGTCACCTATTAACTGAACTGCCGCTGACGCATTATCCGACCACCAAATATCAACATTATGACAACTAGACAACTAATAATAGAAATTTTATATCTTCAGTAAACATTTCTACAATTCGTATAAATTTAAAAATTCTTCAAAGGTTCTGGAAGATGTTGAAGATATAAATCAGCAACAAGAACTAATTAAAAATTACCATGCTGGTAAATGCAATCACAGAGGTGTGTTGGAAAACCTAAACAAAATATTAACTAGGTATTACTTTCCAAACATGCAAAAACATTTACAACAATTTATAAGTAATTATGATATATGTAAATTAGATATGCTGAAATATGAAGCCCATAAGTTTCTAACAATCATAGATTCTGTTTACAATGCGCAAGTATATAAATTAATTAGTAGGCAATCTATCGAGATAACAACAGCATTGCTTCATTATTTCTTCCATCATTGCAAACCGGGACTGCATGATCAATGCATAATCTTATATGTGCAAGATTCCATCATTGCATACATAAGATCGAAGTACATTTTTAGAGTCCACATCATCCCTCCAGTAATGCAATATAGACAGATTTCACTGGACATTCCTTGAACCTATAAATTTGCTAAATAACCGCGCAGAATTCAAGAATGATCCAATTGACTTTAAGATTTCACAATAATTCGGTACAGAGCGCAACTGAACTGATACCATTTGAAAGAATAAATATTGATGTACAACAGGTAAAGGATATTTATTTAGAACCAAATAACTGTATTCAATCTCACAAAGAATAATTATCATCTTTGCATAAAGTAGTTAGTAATAAAGAAACAATAATTTCAAAATTAAATGAGGCTAGAGAAGAAATACCTGGGCTTCTTAAAGATGTTGTTGTAAAAAGCAATTTTAGGTCGTAACAACGCAATTGGTATAAAAAAGAACAAGTTTAGAGGTTAATCTTAAAACGGAAACCATTAAACCTAAAGTAAATTTTATAAAACCTGGTAGGAAATTTCATTAATTATATACGAACAATGTGAAACGTCCTTCTAAATGTTCCTATTCCATTGCAGCACCCTCTTCCTCACAGGATTGATCACCGAAGCCATCGCACAGGAAAATATTACTAACAACCCCGGTATACTTCCTATAAAATTAGGTAATGAAGATTACAAACCTTTTCTTACATTATTATAATATAAAACTCTTATCTTAGAATATGAAACTATTATGAGTCAACTAAATTTTACTTACGACCTACGTAGAACGTAACAAAACAGATATATATATAATTTTGATGGGCCTCAAAATGGCTGTCTGCACCATTCATCATGCGAACCGCTAATTCCAAAAATCAATCAAAAATCCCTCTCATCATCCTACGATGACATTACAGGAATGAGTTACTGCTGTTGCAAGCCTACCGCAATTGCTGAAGGGGCTTTGTCTATAAAATTCAAAACCAGACTCTGGCCCCCATTTTAAAACAAAACTATTCAATATCTTATCCAAGCTGGGTTTATACCATTCACTAAAGCCTAGTGACTTAAATACAATCCGTACCTCATAACCTAAATTAAACTATTAGTTCATATTTATTCACCAGACATGTTTTCTTTGAAGCCGAAAATTGGCATGTTCTCCAGACGAATTTTTTTAGAGGAGAGTAATCTACATCTGGCCTCCTAGTTTCGGCTTAACAACATGGATATCCCCTTCTTCCCGCAATTGCGCTATCACAACTGTTATTGGCTTTCAGTCCGTTGCGTAAATCACAGCCAATCAGCTAACTCAATGTTTACAACGTCATGGAAGAACTAAAATTTCTTACCCCACTTGCTTCTCCAAAAGGAAAATAGATAACAGTTGTATAGTTGCTCCAATTCGAAATTCCAATTATTCCCAACCATAACCAGACAACTTTTCAGAACCGCCACATACCAGATTACATACATCATTCACACGCAGCGACATCTAACTTAACCACGTCCTATTGCTCAATCCATGACTTGTCAGGGAATATTACTCGATACTATGGCTGCACAGGCAAACTGTTACATTACCTTGCGGCAGATGTACTATATCCTCTTATTAGAATCACTAAAATTATACCAATGGTGTGGTCCGATGATATGGTTCAGAATGGAGTTTATGTATATTCACTTATACAAATACAATGATGCTCTGTAAAAAGGAGAGTGCTGAGGAAGCTTAATATACCTTAATAGCAGAAATGGCCATCCACCCAAAAATGTTCATCGGAATTTTTTCTACCTTTGTGGTCTCTCATATATGATTCGCAATTTTCGATAATTGCTTGCTTAATTAAATAACTATTATAATGATGTAATTATTCCTTTAACAGCTAAAATTGTTCAGGCTATAAGATGACAGCAGCGCTCCCGCCGGTATGCAAGGTAACCAACATAATTCATCAACCTAATTCATCCATGGTTAACTAAATGAGTAGAAACTCTACATTTCCTCACTACTGTCTTGCTGACATAGTGAACGTACAATTTGCTGATATCTGCTAACAGCTGTTCTAACCTCAATATCTATTCGTTAAATGATCAAATAAGTTATAAAGAAACAAACAAAATTAGACGGAATAAATCATTAAAATACATAAATAAGCTTTCTGCAGCAACAGACAATTGGCCTAGAATATCTCAAACAGGTAAACTCATTACTCTCGTAATCAACTTTCGGACCATAACATTGATTTTAGGTTAAAACATCTCGTTTAAATTAGTTTAAATTAGCTGTAATCAAGTTATTCTCAATCTGTGTGAGATACACAAAACCAGACAAATAGCAAAATGTTCTCGAGATTAGAGAACTTACGACAACAATTTTTGAGGAGTGGTTAAGTGATTTTTATAAGAAAATGAGAGGTCAAAGTAGAAAAATATAAAACTAAGCCAGAGACTGACAAAATTAAGACTATTCTACAGTAAATAATGTAATATAATGTTAAATATGTTAATAATGTGTAAAGTAGTTCCCTTTTTGCACATAATTATGAATTCATAATTAGGTGTAATCCATAGATGTAATAAAAAATTAAGATCCTTATGCACGGTGTGGAGGTAGGCTTCAACAGATCGCTCCAAAATTTCATGCTTACAACACATGCTTGAAATCCAAGACTAAACATCAGTTCTACAACAGACAATTTCAATAATTAAGTACCCAAACAAATCCACTCTTAGGAAGGAAATTCTCCCTAACATCATCTAACTAAATACGCTTAATAATTTGATCTAATTCCATACCTTGCTAAGCCTACGGTTCATAAATTGGTCAAAATTCCGTCTGAAATTAGGTATGTTTTCCACGCCTCCAAAACACTCGAAAGATCAAAGCCAACAACAATTATTATTTCTTGGCGGTGTTTCCCAGCTCAGATACGGTGGTTCTAATATATCAACCTCTTTCCAGGAACTAACAGAAAATGCTGAAACCGATCAATTCACATCTCAAGTACACACATATAATATTGTCGAGCAACGCCGCTTAGCCCTCCGGTGATTCTTACCAACATCTGTTCTTCTTCCAGGTCTCTGACAGTTGCTATTATCAGTGCAACATTGAACCTGAGGAGAATGAGGGCCGTGGTTTAGGTTGTATGTTTATAGTTAGGGGATAAGGCATACCTGCCACGCTTGCCTTAGTTGCGGCTTGGTAATGGACATTTGGATATTGTACGTCCAAATAGAGTAAATTATGAAGTTAATATTTCTTATTACATGGGTCTCGACAAAATGTTTAACCTGTCCGGGACTCGACTCCGGACCTCTCCATTGTCGGTCAATTGCTCTTCCAATTGAGCTAACGGGTACTTATTCGAGATAATTTTTAATATTTATTAAATAATTTTTAATATTTATTTGTTTTCCATATCTATTAAGATAGGCAACTTATATATCAGGATTTGTTTTGGCTACCTGTTTGCTACCGTCGATCGATTCATTCGT
>WYDF02277885.1:0-17412 GCA_009867245.2 Adranes taylori | reverse complement strand
ATTATTATTACCAAATTACAAGTTGTCTACGGATTTATATTTAATTGTAATCATTGATTAATTGTAATCATACTGTTTACATATTTGTAAAAAACTGTGGTTGTTTACATTGATAAATAATTATGAATGGCTTTCCAATGAAGTGGGTATACGCAGTGTTGGCTTCATAGGCGTTTTGTCGGTTTTCTAGAACCAGTTATTGAAAAATTTGTACTTCTCAAAACCTGGTTCCTACAATATATCTCATTTTATAAAACAGTATTTATAAAATTAAAGGTATAAATCAAAGGAAATCAAAGTTACGCTTGGTTTCGTTCGTATAATTTGACGAAAAGCCATTATCGTTAATAGAAAATACTTCAATTGAATTTTGCTACTAGTTTAATTGACTTAATCAAAGCAGGATCGTAATTTATTTATTACTATACTCTTTTTATATTTTATTCTGTTTGTAACATAAAATAACTGCTCTTGCATGAGATTAAGGGTTGGGTTAGGAATTCGTTTGATCTTAATTCTTAAAATAAAGTACTCAATTTCTTATATGTTGCTGTTGTGGTAGGTTTTTGTGGTGAAATTAGTTGGGAATCGAAAGATTCACTAAAAGATGTATCGTCGGATAATTAACCTTTTTTTTTGTTTCGAGGAAGTAGAATTTAATTTTGTAGAATTTAGATTTGATATGTTGTTCGAATATTTGAAATTTTACTATAGCGCTTTAAGATCAGATCAATACTGGAGATAGTTCTCGCTGACCAAAACAAATTGACTAGGTCTTATTTCAAAATGAAAGCATATTTAATTCAATATAAGTTAACAACGAAAAGGCTGTTTTGTATAGGCGCAGACGGTTTTTTATATAGATGGATTGAATGAACTATGCGTAAAGATATATGCCAACCAAAGTCATCAAGCGAAACAACGTTCGTTTTCGCGTTGCTCGAAAAGGGGAGGAGCAGGGAGAACAGAGCAGCCACCACTGGAGGTGAGAGCACTGCCGATTGCGTTCACTGACGCGAAACACAACTTTGCGTGTGTTAGAGAGAGAATCAGAAGAGAAAAGAGGATGGAGAATACTACGTACATTCGACGTCTCTTACGCCAGTCAACTGGTTGTTTCGCGTTTCTCTTGCTGTTGGCGATGTCACATCAAATGCAGAATATTTATGTACGCATTCATAGCGTCTACTTTTCGTGTCCTATGTGTTATGCCAGGCTTTCTCTTGCGTTCTCAATTCAAGCAGCGGAAAGATTGGCGTAGGTTATCCACTAGGTTTTTTTTCTAATACATGTAGATGAAAATTCTTTTAATAACAACGAACAAGATCGTCAGCCAAATGGGGAAACACTACATACTTCAGGCACGCAGGGAGGCGTGCTGACTTGAAGCCAAACGTACAAAATTAACATCGTTTCTTATTTTCATGTGTTAGAGAGAGGCCGCGTAATAAGTAAGAAGGAAAGCTATAGTCATATTTCGTATTGACCTTGCTTTTGCTATGGTTTTTGCCCCTAGCAGGTGTCTTTCATGCTTTTTTGTGAGATCGCATCGAGAACGAAATACGAACAAAAAATGTCTACACTTTTTTTGTGCATAGTCATCGAGTGTACAAATGAAACAAAAAAATTGGTATAGAACAAGAGAGAGGAATATGCTTCGTGCTCTTTTATGGCTCGTTCTCTTCCCGCGAAAGTTTTTTTTGCATAGACTTCTGGATTCAATTCGAACATACAACTCCTTATTAATAACGTTGAGCCAGCGTTCATTGCTCTCGTGTAGTGAAAGATTTATGGTCTCCCTTTTAATGGGTTTGTTAACCTCGTCTGTACGAGAGTTCGATAACAGCGTATTTCGACAAAGAACTATGATGATGCTAATGAACTTCTGGAAGCGCTACCTTTGTATGAGCAGATTTTTTTATTATTCGTATGGAAAATACACTGCCGCGCCGTCAATATCTCGTGGTTGGCTAGTCACTATTATGGAAGGGGAAGTGTAGCTCGTCGATCGTTTGCACGTTAAAGTTTATTGGAGATCAACTCATCGTAGAATCATAGAAACGTAATGTCGTGGCAGGGGTGCTAAGCCAGTTTCTTCTTTAATATTCACAACAGCCAAAAAGCGATCTTTTATTCGAGGAATATTCTCCCTTCACTAAAATTTTAGCAGCTATTTAAAAGCGCATGTTGAGTCTTGTCTGATTCACCACGAGTGAGCTAGTCGCACGTTTGAATCAGGGAATTCTCTGCTGATGTTCAAACTAGAATTTTGATGGCGAGCTTAGTCGCAGTATAAAGAACAGTTTGCTCTCACAAGTGTCTTAACAAATTATAATATTTCAGTTCTAAATTAAAATCCTTCACTAGCTATGTTCAGGCGAATCTTTCGTACATCATTTTCTAATTTTTTTTTACATCTTTATGATAAACATTTATTAACCTTCCCTTTCCCAAAAACCGACATCATCGCTGAGAAAACGAGGTAGACGGTGCGAAAAGAAGAGGGAAGCCAACCGTAAATCGTTCCAGACCAATAATGAAGACCGAGATCGCACGCCATAACATCCAATTAAGTTGCGTTGTCCACGCACTCCACGCTATTTGGTAGACGACAATTCGTCTTCTCCATCCACGCTGACGAATCCTCCACCAATACAGAAGGAAGCTCCGTGGACGCCCTAAAGTTCTCCGATATCTCTAATAGCACCCGGTGACATAAATTTGCGGCCAACCCCCGGAAAAGGATGCTTGTACCCAGTCACCCGTGAATCACATCGACGACGGTTTTTCAGGGGCATCTTAGGTGACAGTAAAGTCGTTAGGCAATAAAGTCGTCACAATCTTCCCGTTCGCCACGATATCGCCAAAGCTAATCACTACATACCGTAACAACAGCACGAGCCACGTGTCATCAGCCAAAATCAGTTCTGCGTCAATCCAAAGCCAATATCTAAAGCATTAACAAATTTTCTTACACATTAGTTCGAAAACTTTTATCTTGAATAATTTCTTTTGCTAAATGGAACCGAAGATATGGTAATTTTATTGCATTATAATTAGAGACAAAATAAAAAGAAAAAAATGTTAGTCCAAAATAACTGCGCGATTTAGATTCAATATGAATTATAAATAGTTAAAAACAATAAAGCCAGGTTATACAAGCTCTGTACAAAAAAATTAGCTGGCCTGCTTCGAAAATCTGTTGTTTTGTATTGCTATCCTATTCACCTATATAGATGTATCTCTACTTAGCATAATAATTAGAATGGGCCGGATTCGATGAATCAGCCCACTTTGAAAGGTCATAAAACAATATATACAATAAATGAGTTTCATGTAAGAGCATTTGTAGAAGATTATAGTCCATCAGAAGTAAATAAAATTTATATTTCATTCTGAAAAAACTGTAAGATCCTTTAACAAGCTTTAGACTAGCGGGATTTTGTTCTCGCAGCCATCCAAAGACAACAACTTAACAATTGCATCTCAGGATCACTGAACTGGATGGCTCCTTTTATGCGAATTTTCTAGGAAAGGAACTGCTCCTGATGGATCAACTAAGCTGTGGCGTGTAGCCTAAGTCGATGGCTTTCGACGGCGTCTGCCGCAAAAAAAGGCGAAGTTTGAATGAAGCATCTGCTACAAAATGTTTAGGAACGTTATACTTCCCACCAATCAAAAGTTTCATCCTGATATGTTAAGAAAATTTAAGGATCAAAATTGCATTATTTTGTTGACGATTATCTAGTGAAATGCAAGTGGTGGTGATTTATAAACGCTAATGGTTCACACAATCTTTCAAATTAATGTCTCCGAATGGCTTCTTTATTTTCATCTCTCAGTGCAGAGCGAGAGACTTGTTATACAGAATAGAGGGAATAACGTAAAAATTCCTCTGACAGATGAATATGAAATAATGGTGTTAATTGGGATGATATATGTTATGTCTTACAATCACGTTTCTAATCTAAGCGACTACTGGTCACAAATTAAATCACTCGGAAATTCATTCATAAAAAGGTATATTTAGAAATATCTTATCTAAATTTTGATCTCGAAGTTATATTTCAATCATCTTCAAAAAGCTGATGATGCTGCGAAGCTCTACTATGCAGAGGAGTTGATACATTCTATCAAATATACTTAAGATACTTTTCAGAAGGTGCTGAAGGAAGGTAATTATCAAATCTATTGATGAGTCAATGGCCAAGTTCAAGGGCAAGTCTACCCTTAAATAAAATATGCCGCTCAAACTGTAAAGCAGGGAAGAAAAGTTTGGCAGCGGTGTGATTATATCAACGGTGTCATTTGTGATCTAAATATATATTCAGGTAAAAACAAAATGACAAATGTTTTTTTACCTGATTAGTTCAATAAATTAAAATGATTTACTTGCAGCGAGGTGGGTGGATTCCAAAGAAGTATTGATGATCGGCAATTGTCATAAACCAAGATGACAAACAAAAAGAAATCGGTTGTCCTACTGCTATTGCTACATATAATAGAGTTATGGGCGGGGTGGATTTGGCAGAAAAATTGCAAAGTGGTGGATTATTTTCTAAATCTATTTTGGTAGAAGATGTAAATACCCATACAGTCCACCAAGAGGTGGTAAATAAAAACGTAAAATTTCTGAACTTTCTTGTCAATCTCGCTGAACAGATTGCTTTGACTTGACGACAGGCAGCCAGAGTCACGAGAAAGATCGGTGGGTCAAGCGGTCCTCGATCCTAGAGAGCAAAATTTTAGTGAATATTGGAGATGCCATCCCCAGGATCTGGCAGACGACGTTGCATAAAATGCATACAGGAAAAAAGATAAAAGAACTAGATACATTTGTTCGTCATGTAACATTCCTTTGTGCCCAGATTGCTTTAGCCCATGTCATTCATGAATTTACGTATTATAAGGTTTTGTAGATTTTTTAATATTGTTTAGAAGCATACTAGTAATTTTACATGATCTTTTATGTTTTATTAACAAACGACATTTTTCTACCCATATTTTGCATTTTGGTAACCTGAGTACCGATGGAACATATTATTCCAGTTAATAATACAACTGTCCCACTAAAAGTCCCACTAAATTTTCCAATTTTCCTAATTTTCACGGTTCAATTGATTTGTATATTATTTTTCCAATTATACTTGACCCAGATTAATAAGCAAAATATTTTGATATTCAAATTTTGGACAAAAAACATGTTCTGTAAGGCATGATCGTCTCCAGGGACCATGAATGCAAGAGGGCGGAGTGTATCCTAACTGATTACATATGTTTTATTGATACAGTCTTTAACATTAAGCAATGTTTAGCATTAAACAACCATTACAAATAGGAGAGGGAGAGGGGTTGAAGATCGCCTGAATGTACTTAAAAAAAATTATGTGGGAGCAGGAAGTTGCAGCGATGCAAATTTCGGAAACAGCATTAAAAATGAGAGAAATAATATCGATCCCCGAATGGTCCATCATCCCTTCCAGAAGGGAACTTGTGGAAGAATTTTACCGTGGAGGGATCCTGGAAGAATTTGACCAACAACTAGATACCTTGATTAGGATGACTAAGACAAAATGACTTTAATAATCGGCAACTTCAACGACAAAGCTGGGAGAGATAAGATGACAAACGTTACTGGTGGACATGGATTGGGAATTAAAACGAAAGAAGGGATCGCCTTATACGACTTTGCCAAGAACAGAAATTACTGATTAGCAATAATTTTTTTTGAAGAAGCCTCCCGGTATATTGACACTTAACAGTCCCTAGCAGATTCAAGTGAGACAATTGTAAGATCGGCTTCACAATGGTACCATAAAGATTTAGAAACTTAGTTACATCGGTGAAAACCTATCATGGGGCGGACGCTCAATTGGATCATAACGCAATAGTAGGTAAATTCGAAATTAACGTAAAACTTCTTGAACCCAAAATGCCTAGTAAAACCAAATTATATATTGGGAAATTAGAGGAGGACCCTGAAATTAAACAACAGGTACAGGAATCCTTACGAAGAAACAACGGAAATGTGAGTGAAGACGAAACAAACGCAGCTTCTAAATAAGAGAAACAAAACATTTGCTGAAGTGGCAAGCAAGAAGATTTTGCTGCAGCATCATCCTAAAGAAGAAGGAATGGATGACGAACGAAATGCTTGACATGATTGAACAGAAAAACAAAAAACTCACCAAAATCAATCGAATTTCCACAAATAAATCGTTAAATAAGAAGAAAGAAAAAAAGAAGCAAAGTACACTGGTTAGAGGAGAAATATAATGAGACCGTGGCAAGAAATATGACTACCACAACATGCACAAAAAAATAAAAAGGGTTAACAACAACAAGGAAGACTAACAACCCCCGCCTAAGATAGACGGAGACCTTATATCGGATGACGTGAAGCTTATGGGCACGTGGAAAGATTACGTAGAGCAACATTTTAACGATGAACGCAAAATGATATGGGACTAAGATGACGATATGACTAGACACGCTACTCTAGCATCTGAAGTGAAAAAACCAATTTTATAGCTAAAAAATGACAAAACACCTGACCCAGACAACATAGAGGGCGAGATCCTAAAGCTTATGTGCGAAAGAGTTGAGCATTTCCTCAAATATTCCCTGGCAGAACTTTTTAACACCATTTACGACAAAAGGGATATACCAGAATAATGGCAACGGTCAACCTTTGTAGCCATATATAAAAGTGCAAAATTGTGTAATCAACACCGATTAATAAGTCGGATAAATCACATTACTAAGGTTCTTAACAAAATAATCTACAAAGAATATATAACATGTGCGAAGGAAATGTATCCGACTCAAAATTTGGATTCCGGAATGAACTGGACACAAGAGAATGCGATAGTCAATCTGCAAGTGCTAAGGTGCAGAAATATGCACAAGTTCTTTAATCTGTGTTTTATCGCCTTCTCTAAGGCGTTTGACAATGTCAAGCATAATAAACTCATAGAATTGCTTAGGTAGATAGATATTGATGATAGGGAGCTGCGGATTCTAACCAGTCTCTATTGGAACCAGAGTCAGCAGGAAAATAAATATTAAAAAAGGTGTAAGACAAAGATGCATCCTCTCGCCGCTTTTGTTCAACATATACTTTGAACAAATCTCTAAAGAAGTACTTCTGAAGGTATAAAAATGAACGGCGAGGTACTCAACAACATTAGATAAGCTGATGACACAGTTATCATTGCAACGAAATACAAAGACTTATACAAAGAACACATAGCGCGCCAAAGTTAAGGCTTCGAACTCAATACAGCTAAAACTAAATGCATGCTCATCAGCAGAACGTAGCAACATCCGATGCAAATAACAATAAACAACTGAAACATAGAACATGTGGAGACGTACACATATCTTGGAACCATACTCAATTCAAAGTGGGATCAGTCAGCAGAAATAAGAGCACTAATTGAATGAGGTCTAAATGTGTTCAACAATATGAAAAAGTAGTTCACGTTCACAAGCAAAATCTCAATAGAATTAAAATTAAGACTGGCCGGAACGTTATGCCTTCTCTGACTTGCTCTATGGAGTATAGACATGGACAACATCGAAAGATATCCTAAAAAAGTATGAATCCTTTGAGCTGTGAATATATCGCCACATTCTTCAGATATCCTGGGCTGACCATATCAACAACGTGGAAGTGAAACAGAGAAAAGTCGTCAGTATGAGAGGATCGGGAAGAAGACGAGACTCGTGGATGCAAAACTTACGCCAATTGCTGATTGAATTGTTTAGAGGGGGCGGCAGCAAATTCAAAATAGCCATGTTAATAGCCAACGTCTGCAATGGATACGACACTGGAAGAAGAAGGGAACTGTATTTATTCGAAGGTCTCATTGCTTTCCAAGCGCGCAATCCTCACGATCCATAATTCGTATACGTATGGACAAAGAGGTTAAATCAAAAATCATCTAAACAATATTAATTAACAAGAAAGTTATAACCGCATAATTTTTAGAAACTCATTATTTTGTTATACATTGTATTTAAATTTTAGACAGATTATAGAATTCGGCAGTATTGTCACTAAAATGTTTGAACTTGAAGTCCAGTGATAAAAAAATTATTAACACACTGCCAAATTCTAAAATCTATTTAAACTTTAAATAAAATGTATACAAAAATAGTAAGTTCCTAAAATTAATGCAGTTGCAACTTTATATTAATCAATATTTTTTAATAAAATTTTGGACGTTTTCTTTTGTTTCAAACCGATTATAAATTCAGAGATGTAGTAACATAATCATGTAGCTGCAGTGATGTAGTAATATAACTCATGCAAGTAAAATAATGCTATATGTAATACAAGCCAGACTATCAACATTCTTGGCTCACCAATTGGCTCCCGAGCGGGCTCGTTTTTTGAAAGATTAAAGAAAAGGCACGCGTATATTACACCTCAATAGTTATGTGCTTTGTGGACTATATCAGGCCATTTGATAACGTAAAATGGCCAAACTCTGTGATGTTCTCAGTGATATGGGTGTACCTATACATGTTATCACGCTCGTCCGACGATTATACGAGAACAGTACAGCTGTCATTAAAATTGATAATGACACCTCCAATAAATGTATTATCCAAAAAGGTATTCGACAGGGCTGTGTCCTCTCACCGCTACTATATAATATTTATAGGGAATATATCATGCGAATAGTTCTAGACAAATGAAATCGTGTAATAGGGATTTGTGGAAAAATGTTCCATAATCTCCGATTTGTTGACGACACTGTGCTAATTGTGCTAATTGCTACTGAAGAGAACATCTTACTTTATTACAAAATCTAAAATATTAGTCAAGAGTTTGGACTTAGATCAACAGTCAGAAAACTAAAGTTATGATAATTGATCGAGTAAGTGAACGAGGAGTAAGACCTGACAAAATTGGGAAATATGATGTCATCCAACATACACTTAGGTTGCATAACTCAAGAACTTGTGACATGGAGATTCGCATGAGAATTCAGTTAGGACGCACAGCCATGACACAACTAACAAAACTATGGAAAGGCAGGAACTTAAGCAGATACACGATAATTCAGCTTGTGAAAATCCTAGTCTTTTCTTGTCTTCTCGTACGGTTCCGAAACTGGGGTAATCCGTGCCTCTGACCGATGTCGTATTTGAGATGTGTTGCTGGCGACGCATGCTTCGAATACCGTGGACAGCACGAAAACCAACATCTAGATCCTAAATGAAATGAAACTGCAACAACGTCTAACGTCAGTAATATACGGCCACATCTTAACATTTTTTGGTCACATAAACCGCAGCAATAATTTAGAAAGACTAGTTGTGCAAGGAAGAACAACTGGAAAGCGCAGGCAAGGACGTTCTCCAAATCGTTGGACTGATGCAATCTCTAAACTCACCGAACTGACATTGGGAAATGTAACTCGTGAAATAACTAATCGGCAAGAATGGCGCCATATGGTACATATGGTCATCCAGCTTTTAAAGAGTTAACCTCATTACTACTACACATCAATCACCATGTTAGACTCAGAAGGAGAAGGAACATATTAAAAAATGGTATAATAAAATTTAGCCAAGAAAGCCTGCTTTTAAAATGGAATAAAATGTACTACAATCAAATGTACTATAATTTCTGTGAGGGTACAATTTGAAATAGGACATCGTATCAATGACATCATCATCCATATCACATCAGGGACATATATTGGACATAGCATAACCCTAATCCCTATAACTAAGGACAGGATAAGTTAGTAAGTTTGAAACCTCTATAAATGTAACAAATTTTCCAGGCCTTTAAACTCCCCCTTCGGTAAATTCAACTATCGCTTATCTTGTGTGTTCACTTCATCTTCCCGAAGCCTGGAAACTAAACGTGACAATTCACTAATTATTCTCTTATACTTCAACATTAAACATATCATTTACATAATTAACAAAAAAGTTCTAAAACATAAAATGTTTCTCATTTTTTCAAATATTTCAAATAATTCTAATTGTGGGCATCTGATGGACATACAATTAATTAGATAGATTAATTACAACAAAAATTATTGAACCAACCTGCAGATAAAAGACAGTCAATTTTCGAAATTTAGTGAGCCATGTAATACAACTTAGATAATCACGCTAAATTAGTAATTGTAACTCAGTTTATTCACGAATATAATATTTTATTTAGCACCTGCCATACACATAAACACCAATATTTTATATCACAATTTGAGTCGCGTCGTGTAGTAAACTAACGAAAACTAAAAATCTTTAAAAAGCAATAAAATTTTCTTCAATAAAGATATGTTATACCATAAAACACAAATAGCAGGACTTTGGAACAAAATGCGTAACAATTTCTATAGAGACTACCATAAACTTGTATGGAGGACGTTATAAAACTACCCTTTCATTGTTAATTGCGCTTCCTCAAGTTGCATAATCGTAAAAAATATGTGGTGACCTTGCCTATAAAAATAAATATTATTTTATTGTTACATTGGACGTTCTAACCTTAGAAAACGAAACCGACTGGATATTGATTGTATATAGACTGTTCCATCATTTTTATCAGATTTTGTTATAAAAGTGTTCAATATATTTTAAATGAAATAAATTTACAAAACTATTTTCTCGGATTTGATTCATTTTAGGAGGAGTTTAGAAGTTGTGGGAGAAAATTAATTTCATATGCCTTAGCATATGACACCCACCGTAAGGCCTGAAATGAATTTAGTTAAAAGTAATTTTTAAAATAATATCTATATTGTTTTATTTTTATGCCTTAAAACTTTTACAATGTGCTAACATTTTTTTATGCTTTTGCGCCTCAGATGATAAAGCGCGACAATTGGACGTACGACAATTGGACGCATGTGAAAAAATAATTATATTAATGTTTCTATTTTTTGCTATTTATTATAATTGTTGATATAGTATAAGTAACCGTATTTAAAAATTAAAAATACAATGTATATAAAATATGAAACTGAACTTTTTTCGTGATACTCCTTATCCAATACCTACTATTTTATTTTAAAAACATATTAGCTTATTTTGTAAATTAAGTTTACAGATATAATCCGATTAAGGGTTGTAAATAAAAGGTTTTAGGTAATATTCACGCTAAATTTATTTGTAAAGTATCGCCGAAGAAGTCATTAAGATGGGTTTATAATCCGCAACGCAGGTAATTTCCCTTGGTTTTTCGAGTGTATATATATATTGGCCAAATTCTATTGATATTTAAACGTAAGTTATTTTTCAAGAGGTCAAAATGACGCTGCAGTTTGTAAAAAATGAAAGGAATAACCCAATGTTAGTTCACGATGGTTTGTTGTACAAGAAAGAAAGAATTATTGGTGAGAAGACAATTTGGAAATGTGCCGATTATAATAAAAACCGATGTCCAGGAAGAGCTCAACCAACAATGGGAGAAGTTATTAAGAGCACAAAACATGTGCATGTTGCTGAAGCCGCAATTTCTGTTAAAGAAGCCACTGCAAATATGAAATAAATAGCAAAACAAGTGAAGCGCACTTCACAGAACATAGTTGCAAACATCACTTCGCAACTACCATTGGCAGCCTCTGTGAAGCACACCCTGCCATTAACGTCTTAAAAAGCGTTAATGGCAGGGTGTAACGAGTAAGAAAAGTTGGTGAAACTATACCAGCAAATCCAAAGACTCTATAAGAGCTTAATTTCCCTGAAGAATTCAAATACATAAATGGAGATCGTTTCTTATTATTTGACAGCGGTCTTGGTGTAAACCGAATTGTGTGTTATTGTGAATTATGTGAAATAGAAACCAGCGTTGCTTTCCACCAATAAAAATTTTGAATTTATGCATCGTTGTAATCATTGGTACTCTGATGGCACCTTAACTTCATCTCCATAATCGTTTACTCAATTATACACTATTCATGGAGAACAGTATAGTAATGTGATACCAAGCGTATATGCACTTCTTCCATATAAATCGAAAGAGTCATATAAACGATTACTTCAAGTGCTGAAATTATTAAAACCTGGACTTCGACCTGCATCAGTTATGGTTGATTTTCTAAGAGCTGCAATAAACACATTTAAAGAAGAATTTCCTGACATTGCGTTTCGTGGATGTTTTTTTCACTTCAATCGATGCATATGGTGACATATACTGTAAGCAGGAATGCAAATAAAGTACAGCCAAGACTGTGCTTTACAATTGAGGCTTTTGCCAGATCTAGCATTCCTTCCACCAAATTATGTAATTGTTACATTTGAACAACTCCTGGATAGTGATTTTTATACAGAAAATTATACACATTCCTCCGCAATTGTCATGAAATATCGATACCAAGATAAAGTACACAATGCAAAATGGATTGAGAAATGGATTATGGATTGAGGTAATTAAAACAAAAATATACACTTCCAAATCTCTTGATGATATTGCAAAAAATAGGTAGTGACAACAATTGATATGGCAAAAAAAAGGTATAATATTAAATAAAATCTTTAACCAGTTTGTTAATATTACCAGTACCAATTGGTTAATTATATCCAGTGTATCTACTTTGATACCGCGCTGAACACTCAATAAGCTTGCTCCGTTGAGTCGCTGATCGCCAGTGGAATTTCGTAAGAATGCTTTGAGTATTTTTAATTTGAAGAATGTTCGTTCAGGTATGGCTGTAGATACTGGTAAAGTTACGAATATGTTCAGAAACTGTAGTATCTTAGAAAAGAATGCTTCCTTGCACATATCAATAGTCTGTAAAACTTGTTGATGCAGTACTGTCAAAAGCCTACCACTTCTTGTATCAGATCTCATATTCGGACACCAAATTTCCAGCACTTTCATTCGGTAACTTAGTGGCCTTCTTATAGTTGATTTCTTGTATTATGGGATGCTAGCAAAAAAGTTGGGCAAAAGAAGACGACGGGTATCAACTGTTGGTAAATGATTAAAAAAAATAGCTTTAAGCTCGCTGTTGAGGTGGTCGAAGAAAGCGTAATACACATAACGTTTGTAATAAATCTTTGGAGTTTCCGCTGGAATAATAATTCTGTTTGCCTTTCTAGCGACCACTAGTGATGTTACAATTTTCTCTGAAGCAATTTAATTTTCAGCATCAATTAAAGCATCAAGCAATCATTGACGTGGACAAATTCCAAAAAAATCATCCCGTATTACGGTCTTCTTGTCCAAGTCTTCTACATATTGCGCACATACTGCGAACTGCTCTTGTCTGCTTATATCATGAGTTTCATCAGCAAGAACAGCAAGAAATCATGCACCTAAAATCGTGTTTTAAGTCATCACTTAAAACACAAATAAAAGAGCTCTGTAATTTCAATCATTCTGTACAGGTTCCTTTATACCCACTAAACCTTCCTTCTGTTTTCCCTGAAGGCTATTTCCTGTCGTCTACAAAGAATTATTGTCACTAAGTTTCGGGGAATCACCTATATTTCTTCCACGTAGCACATAAATAAGAGCTGCGCGCGTGAAACGGACAGTTGGCACAAACGGACAGGCGGCACGGACAGGTGAAACGGAAGAAGGTACGGACAGGCGGCACATTTTAGAACTCTTCGTAACAGTTGTTTAAACGTTAGGGAACTGGAAGGAGTGTTACAAACTCCACTCACTTCTGAATTGCACGAGCTGAGAAAATCATCAAACAAAACCGACGAATATAATCAGACAGAACCTGATTATGTTAGACTGTTTTATACGCCAGCAAGAACGCCAGTTTTCCGGCTACAAACTTTGATTTTTCTTCGTTTTTGTTCGAACAGCCTTTTTCGTGGAACAAAAACGTAGTCTATGGGCCCCTTTAGTGTCTTACTATTCATAACTTCGGTGAAAAATGTTACGTCACAAATTTCTATAATAGCAACCAGTCACATGTTGTTGTTTTCACAAATATATTTTTATTTCTTGGGAAAATATTGATATGTAATGGGGAGCGGTTTAAACCCCCTAGAACCCTTCCCTTACCGACAGCCGTAGTTTTGTCCAATAATTATTTTTTATAACACTGTCGCGAAATAAGATCATTACATGACTTTACTTTATCCAAGATATAGGTTGATAAGAGAATTAGTATATTTAGTAAGAATAATTAGAGAATTTGAGCTGTTAGAGGAAGTTGTATATTTTATTTAGGTACTCCGGATAAGTTTTTTGGATGTAATAAGTGACAATATCTCAAACAAAGATATTAGTGAAAATTAAAAAAAAACATCGATGGCATATTGAGAACTAGTACATTCGACTTTGTATGAACACTCAGACGTAAAAAAGTGTATCCGATGGAATAATGTACAAAAGGTTACGGAAACTCAAAAAAGCTGACACCAATTGATGGAACAAAATGATAAAAAATTAGACTAAAGTTGGACTGAATCTATACACAACATCCTAACAGATTTGGGGGCCTAAGCAGGGCTGGCACGTGGCCACAGCTAACCAGACAGATGCCTGGAGAGGTAAAGAGTATAGGCGGCACAAAAGGCAGCACTTATCAATTATAATAATTCAGCCAAGCTAATTTATAGACCAAATTAATACTCACTTGGCTAGAGCGCAAAACAAACGACCTTGATCCTAAGATAAATTAAATCCAACAAAATTACTTGTCAAAAACACATTCCCATGCAAACAAGTCTGTATTTCTTCGCTTAGACTTAGAGGATCGTAGAAAGTTAATGCTGAATAGGATACAAAAATTAACAGCGATGTCGCACGAGGTTCCGTTATGAGACCAACCCTGTGGAATGTTATGTATATCAGTCTTCTGGAAAAAAGAATGCCAGATTGCCGATGAATTACCCATACAAGTCACAGGGGGAGAATTAAAACAGCTGGAGAATCTAGCTACTAAAGACAAAATTGTCAGTAAGTGGATGAAAGCAAATTTTCTTAGTTAGTTCCGGAGAAAAGGGAAGTCATTGTGCTAGTTGAACGAAGAAGAGTGAGCCCTCCAGTGTTTGTAAGTGAAGTTCACCAAATAAATTTAAAGAAACAGTACAATATTTAGGCGTAATGCTGGATCGTGGTTTGCTAATAAACATATATAGGAAGTGACTGATAAAACAATCACACGAGCTTCATTTATAGCGCGCCTTATGCCTGAAGTGGAAGGTCCGACTACTTCCAAAAGGAAAGATACACACTCAACAGTGCAGCCAGCATCAATTTAAGCCGCCTCAGTATGGCTTAAAGCGATGAATTTTGGGAGAACAGTAAATCTACTATAGAAGACCATAAGGATTGGATTGCTTTCAATAACCGCAGCCTAGAGAAAAACATCAACTGACTTTATGTCTCCTGTCTACAAATCCCCCAATCCAACTCTTAATATGGGAAAGCCAGCGACTCAAGACAAGAAGTATAGCGCTCAGAAATTGCGTGCTTTGAGATGGGCAGAGCTTATGAACAAATTCTGATCGGGGCAGGTGAACACATAGTTTAGTACCCCAAATAAGACCTTGGGTGGAAAAAGCTCATGACGAGTATAAGTTTTAAGCCACACAGTGCCAGTTTTCAGGGCTCATGAATGCTTTGCTTCCTATTTAGCAAAAATTAGGGTAAAACAGTGCGCGCGCTGTGAGCACTATGATGCAGAACGATATACGATGTGATATACGACGCAGGAGAGAGACGATGCAGAGCAATTTTGTCGGTATGTACGGCATGGGTGCAGGAGCAGCAAGCGCTGGCAGGAGAAGCAGGTGCTACAATAACAGCAGAAAATATAGTACCCATAATCATGGAATCATCAATAAAGTGGCAGCCAGTGGTAAGCTATATGGCCTAGGTAAATAGGAATCAGGACGTATCGCCTATAGAGATCTATCACGCGTAATGTGGAAACGGATCAGTGGCAGTCTCCGGTGCCAATAAAGTCAGTAGCGAAGAGTTTGCTCATCCTGGAGGCAAAAAATTCGTGGACGTGATCGCCATCCCATCTTTCGTATACTTGAAGTCCTAGTTTTTGAATGACCTAGAATTGATGTCATTGAGTCTTACACATGTTCCACAAGTTTTATTTTTTCAACTTTCATAGGAACCGAGATATGTAATGTAGTAAAATAGCCGGTTTCAAGTAAATGGATCGCAGAGTTTACAAAACAAAAACAGCCTGTATATATGTTAAATGGTAATTTTGGAAAAAAGTTTCAAATAAAATTGAACGAGCTTTTGGTGGCTTATATAATAAAGTTTATTCAAGTGTCCTATCTTTTATAGTTCCTGAAATAGTATGTAAAATAGTAGTTTTGTAAAATTTTAAATGTGCTAACGTCGCGCGTTCTATAGCACGTACAGGGATAGCGCTAAAGCAATTGGAAGCATAATAGAATATACTATATGTGAGCGAAATTTCAGTCGTCTAATTTTAAAACTGAATTTTTCAATGAAATAATCATTTTGAACCCCTCCCAAAATTATAATGTGTACTCGCCACTGATAACAAAATTAATTCAATTGTGAAACCACAGTGTATATGTCTCATACAACGTCAAATAATTTTTCCTATAACTTTGCATATATTATGTGCCATTATGTAGGCCTTACAGGTATATAATATGATTGTTGAATGCCATGACAAGTTGAGACATTTTAAGTTACTAAGTGTTATATCTCGGGATAAGAGTTAGACCCTTGATGTGTTATATCATTTTAAATAGAACTATAAGGGCTATCAAACAATATAAAAATATACAAATTGAGGTAAAGGCCTTCAATTCTGACATATGCCCCCTTAGTATCATTTTTCCACCCTTCATAAGAACCGAAAGATTTAGAGCTGAAAAAAAGTTCAAGGTCAAATTATTCTCAAGATTGTGTGTGCGTTTTTTCAAACTCACTAAATCACTTAAGTATTAAAGAAACTTTCGATACTAGAAATCGAAAAAAAATTACGCGTCCAATTAACGAGAAAATGAACTGCAAATTTTTCAAAAAAAAACACCTCTATATATGTTAAATTGTAACATTAGAAAGAAATTTTTCAAATAAACTCAAAGGAGCTTTACCTTTATTTTATAGGCTACTAATAAACTCAAAGTAGCCTATAAAATAAAGTTTATTCAAAAGTCATATCTGTTCCTTAGTTTTTGAGATATTTTGAAACGTATTTTTATACTTTGAATATGACAACGTCGCGTTCTGGACATGACAGACATCGGTTTTTTTTTGTCGACGCATAGTACGGGACTACGGTGCAACTGAATTGCCCACAAAATCAATTAGGTCTTTAATCCAACACCCGAATTGCGCTCAACTAATTTTATCTATCTGAGCTGATCCCTGAACTGCACTCCAATGTCATTAGCACAAGATTACCTGAAAGTTTATTTTTATTTAAAAAGACTTTTTTCTATCTATTTTATTTAAATCATTTTACAATA
>WYDF02277874.1:0-17413 GCA_009867245.2 Adranes taylori | reverse complement strand
TAAATCCTATCCCCCTCCCCTGTCTTCTTCTCTCGCCTCCCCATCTCTTACTTTATACCTACCTCCACCTAATCCCCGATTTTTTAATAAATGTCAATTAATGGAGAGATAATTAATGTTGGAAGTACTTTAACCATGGCCATCTATGAAAGTTCTTGAAACTAATTGTAATATTACAACATTGGAAGATCCTGAAAAGTCACTGTTCCACATTGAGAATATTCTGAAGATCAATTGTCTTGATATTCGCAGAATCACAGAACAAATTGTATTATTTCGGTCGATATGAAGCATATTCAATTTTCATTGTCTTTGTTATTCAGATGCCTTTATCTACAGGAATTTTACTGTTCCGAAATTTACTATCTATACCCATATTCACCATTTTAATATGGAACAGCCATCTTCGGAATAGCCTGAATGTTCAAAACTAAATGTTTTTAAGGAACGAGATTTAATCTTGTTCTGTTTGATATAAAACGCTCGATTAAATCTTCAGGATTGATGATTATGTTTCGGTGCGCTGTGAGAAGAGCAAACCCCGCGAGGCGCTTCTGTACTGTTCTGCTTTGGATGTAGCTTTTAAGTCCACTCCGGAAGTCACTGTTGAAACAGGCAGAGTTGGAGAATTTTTTTGCATTGTTTGTATATTAGAAGTCCGCATCACATGCGGTAATGCAACTCCTACTCAGAGTCAGATGGCAACGATTTTCAATAATTAGAACTCACATTTAGGGCTGCTAGTTGTTTTGAATTCATTCGATAGTTTCTTTTTCTCCATTTTGGTTTGAGTCTGAATCTAAACCTAAATGTTAGCTAAGGCATCTTTATGTGTCTGGAAGCGTGCTTTCAGCTCCATGTTTAAATGATCGACAGAAGAAAAGAAAATATTTCTACGGTAGTGTTCTTATGCTGAATCTGCCTAGACATTTTGACGATGAACTTTTCTTCCAGTCAAACGCTGTATGTAATGTTGGCTACGACCATTATAATTTATTGTAGTGAGCAAAGTAGAGAACAGGATATTATGGAATATTCATACATGGATTTTTTTAGTGTTAATTTTTTCGATAAAAATAATTGAATATTTAATTATATTTTATATTATTATTACATATAGCTTTAGCTGAATCGAAACCGTTTTTATAATACCTCTTTCTTATGTAGATACATGCAGATTATTGAATAGCGGTAGTTTGACATAAAACCACATGCCTTCCGTATTTGTGGAAGCCTAATGTGGGCGTAACGCAAATATGACAGTATCTAAGACGATTTTCATTCAATATTTCTACGTACCTATCTCTATAGTAGATACGAAACTTCATCTGGAGACATTTTCCGATGCGACGGAATATTATTGCAGCACATTTAAATTCAGATCGGCTAGAACAGGGCCTTTGCGATATTATTGATATGAGGCGTTCGGATCAGGATTTGGAAAGTAGTAAATATGAAGTGTATCCCATTCAAAACATTAGAGAATTTTTCATTTCACAACATTCTTATTTACTACAAAAGTAAAAATATTCTAGACATACTATATTTTTCAAAAAAACATCCCATTGTTTGATATATCCTGTTCGTGCTTTGAAAATTCGATCAAGTGTGTGGAGAAATAATTCGCACGTTGATGGAATTTGTTCTCATTCGCGACGAAGCGCGGAATATGTTCTATTAACCGAGCTCTATGCGACTGCAAAATCTTGCCGCGAGTCCACTGTTTGAAACCGAACTGTTTACCTGCCTAAGTCTTCAAAGCAGCTTCCAAAATCATTTCACGTTAGTTGGTGACATTTGCTTGAAGCTAGATTACAAAAACACAATCGAAGAGCGCCAATTAGCATTTACTGCTAGTAATTCGCTTGTCTTCTGCAAGCGTTTCCTCGCTTTCGATCTTTCCAACCATACCCCCATCTTGATCTCAATCCCAATTGGTTCGGGGTTGAGATCATGAACTTTGTATAAGTTTAGCATAAAGATGATTTTTCTTTTTCAGTATTTTCTGCACACACTAGCCAAATAAATGCATTTCCTTGGTGATTGTTCTGGCGTTTTGTCTCTGAATTAATTGAATTGCAGCTTAAACTGTACGAATCATATATGGACTACAAGCAGTTCTTTTCGGACCGTCTCCATAGCTTTTTTACACTACCAGGATCATTCTAACCATTTATGGTTTGCATTTACTTCCAAATACTGGAGTTCTTAATAATAGTTGAATTCCATTTTTCACCCAAATAATGTGAAATAACAGTTTTACGCTTTGAAGTCCATGGCCAATAATTTTTTTTTCAAATACAATAAACGAAAATGCTTTTGTAGGTTTGTTGATAACTAAATTAACTCATTGTACGCCAAACTTGAACAAAATACCATAAGTGTACCAAGTTCCATTCCTACTTTCCAGTTTTGATGTTAAATCGTGTTTCTTTAAGTTGCTTGCAAAGATAGACGGTAGTTGCCACATCGAATGACGAATTACCGGAAAGGCGTATGAGGCGCGTTCTTAGGGCATCAAAATCGTTCGGTGCCTCATCCTCAAAAACCAAAATTTTATTTTAGCTTGTCTGTTAACATGAGAATTATAAAAAAAATAATTGATTGTAGGGTTTAATAGGGGACCTCCACATCAAATTAAGATTGCGCCTGGGGCCCCATAAAATCAAGATCTGTTACCAGCTACATCTATATACATATAGCCTATTCGAAATAAATTATATCTGATATTCAATGACAAAATCGCCATAATACATTGGATCAAAACCGACCAGACATTTGATCGCTTGACCTTGAACTATATGGTGTTTCTGAGACACTTCTCCATAAGAAAATACGTTGGATCAAAAACCGATTTCTAAATTAGGTTAAATGAACCCTCGAAAATTTAAATAAATTGCTAATTATCAATTTAACTTTAAAAATCTTGAACTACCTGCCAATTCCAGCTCAAACAGCCAATAAGACAAAATATATTGACTAAAAAATCGAGCAACAGTTATCACTACATCTAAATATATATGTATATGTAGTACTAATTAGATCAAATGAATCTCAAAAGAATAGCATTTAACCTACAATTGTTCTGAACACAATTCTGCCAGCAGCTCAAATATAAAAATATTAAAAATTAAAATACGTTTTCAGCCCAAAATTGAAATATTTCAAGTTACTTTTCCTGTTAAATCGAGATTCAAATCTAGTAACTTTTTGTTCTATCTAATCTACTTAACCTCAAATATGATGAGCAGTAATAGCACTCCAAATTTTAAAAAATCTAATCGGGAATTCCCCTAAATCCGCTATATAGATTTGATACTAATCACATTTCAATATTTTCAATAGATTTTTATTCAATTTTTTTTTAATGCTCCTGTACATTATTTTTTATATCGATCCTGGTTAATATCTATACTTACAAATCTAGTTACTTTTTATTTTAAATCTAGTTAAAAATTTAAATCGTTATGCACTTTGAGAACGCACGCGACTGTTTTCAAATTTGTTTTAAATTTTCAAAATCTCAGACCGTAAATACTCTGTTGTCTGACCATATTGGATTGTTATATGACAGCTGTCAAATTCAATGATTAGCAATGACGCCATGTTGATTTCTTCGTCTAGTCTCGGCAGAATCCGGTAGAATCCGTTATCGCCTACTACTCATATAGCCTACTAGAAGATTTATCGAAATGACTAAACATTGGGGTCTTCTGGTGGTAAATAGCTGAAGCTGAATATTTAACAATTTTATAAAAAGTCAATTTAAAATCTTCCCTTTCTTATTTTCCACAAATATTTGATAGATCTTCTTAATAAAATCTTGATAGCTTTTTGCAAAGACTTCTTTTGCGTTCTTTTAATTAATAATTATGCTGGGCCCAAAATGTTTGCTCAAGAATTGTGGAAATGAGCAGATTAGGTACGTGACACTTTCTAATCAATCTAGCGTGCCAAGTTGAGTCGAAAACTCTGGGAGATGCCGCGAATAATAAATACTCCTCAAAATTTATTTTTATATTTTTTACATGTAGCCAAGTTATGTAAGCTCTTTTACAATTTACTTTATTCCTTCTATTCATTATAGATTTCTATTTGACCACAAATTGTGAATACCAAGCATAAAATTACAAAAATACAGGAATATTAAAGTTTTGTGTGGGCATGTGTAATAATAAATTGGGGAAACCCATTGAGCGCCTTATATATACATATTTAGACCTGTGTGGTGTCATGACGATGTTGACTTCTTGTTGAAGCGTAAGACGTGTGTCCACTTTACAAAGTTTACTATTCCACGATCTTTCGCGCTTAGAGCACAATATATATATATCGTACATATACAATTCTCGATGAAAGCTTCCTCGTATTACTATAAGGATTACTACGTCATATACATATACATTTTACGTAAATATGAGTTGGTAAGGTAATACGACAGCCCATTCATAGATATTTCTCAAAATTTATGATAGTTTGTATGCTAATACAAAAAGGTTGTTTTATCTGATTTAGTATTTTTAATACCAGATGTGATTTGCATTTTTTTGTACGAAAATTAGGTTTTTGTAAGTGATCGGATCTCCAGTTGCAGAAATGTAACTTTTTGTGTCATCATCAGCCTTTATATAGGTCCACTGGTGGCCTATGTAGTCAGTGAAAAGGCGGGCGAAAACCTCTCCAACTATTTATATTTGGTTTAGAAATCACATTCCGAACATTAGAGAGTCTTCTCTTCAAAGCTAATTCGTGTGAAGAGTTACATTCTGTATTTTTCGTTTGAAACCACCATCTGTGTATTGAAAGAACTTATCTCCATTAGGAATATGATCATGTAGTAACAAGTTTCGATTTTTGTAAAAGTTTTCTTGTAAATGGATGAATGTGGAATCTATTAAATTGGTTACTTCAGCTATTTGGTCACACTCAGAAATATTTAATCCTCCGTTTCGCCTCTCCGTACAAAGTCAGTGTTTATCCCATCCACAGTTCTTCGTACTATATGATAATTACTATTTTTATGAAACGCAATTGTGCTACCATCAAGTAAAAAATGTAGCGTCTAGCAGATAGCAAGTCAAACATAAATGGAACCACACGACACGCACAAGTTGTGAAGCAGCTGATGCAATCACGCGCCTTTTTTAAAAGATTTATTAATCGCATGCGATAAGATGTACCAGCTCCTTTTGATTTATTTGCCACCATCATTATTATTATTATGATTGTTGTCGGCGTCTCATTATGATTGGTTTTTCTTTATTTCAAATTCGCGTAATTCACTTTCATTCATGATTTCACATTGTTTTCTTATTGGAAACGATTATCTCCAGTAATCTCGCCTTTCCGATTGTCAAACAAGTGAATTTAATAGTCTCTCTAAAATATGAATTTACAATTATTTAATTATCCAAGTTTCACACTATTTGGTTATCAAATAAATAAGTTACGATATTGTTTTGACATGTTAAGGTTTTTATTCAGAGGTGGGGTGCCTGTCACAAATTTTCGGGTTCCCAACTCGACGCATGAGTCGGATATATTATACCAACTATTTATTCCTAACCGCGAATTTTTACCTGTTCGCTTTAAAACAATTCTTATTCAAAATGTAATAATTTGTTTGTTAATAAAACCGCCGGTCCGCGACTTTTTTTTGCCATCTTTTACCGGTCCGCGGATCAGAAAAGATTGAGAATCCTTAGACAGATATTATATGTCTAAGATATTATCCTTAGACAATAAATTTTGTTAATAATTATTAAATACCTGGACATTCCAGTAGTCCGATAGACTTACGTACCGGCAAGTCTTGGCCAAATGTTTGAGAGATTAGAAATATTCTACTGTACTTATCTTTTATATCACTATAACTTTGTTTTTAGACTAAATTAGATTATTTTGAGAAACAAAATAATCGCATTCTAAACATTCACAAAACAAGGCAAACATAACATACCTTCTCAGGTACTAACTACTAAAGACTTCTGATTATATATAGTACTGAAATTAAAACCTACTTCTAATTAACGTTGAAACTATGACTTCTCATCAATATTTCGGTGTAAGCAGAAAAACTCTTGACGCAATCGCAATCTGAACATTTATGTAAGATATGTAGTATAGAAATAACGAAACGATACAGATGATAGCGATACAATATATCCTACTGTTTCTCACAATGGAACAGTTCCGGACCGTAAATTAAATCCTTAGCTGGATGAAATCATTTATGAAAATGGAATATTTGACAATAACTCCCAAGATAATCTCAGAGTTTTCGAAATTCGCTAAAAATTATCAGATTTTTCAAAATGAGGGGATTGATTGAAGACTAACAACATTAGTTTCTGCTATCGTGGAAGGCAGCTATTCTCAACCGCCGGTCTGGCGAACCGGCACCGATCCATGGAGAATTTTTACCTGTCCGCTATAAAAAAATTCTTATTCCAAATTTAATTGTTTTTTTGTTAAAAGGGAACCGCCGGTCTGCGAGGTTTTTTTGACAACTATTACCGGTCGGCGGGCCAAAAAGGATGAGAAACGTTTTTTGAGAAATGTTTTTTACAACTTTCTCACTTTTTTTTACTAACTTTTTACCACAATTTTATGGAAATTCTCTGATATCTAAAAACACCGTAGACAAGCGAAAAAAATGGTACATTTCAGCTGTGCTTCAGGTTGTATTATTGATGGATATTATTCAATTGCTGAAGGACATTTAATTTTAACCTTCATTTAATGTTATCACATTTTTCTAAGGCACCCTCAACATTTAATCTTAACTACACTCCAAAGTTTTTCCTGCTTCATTTTTATTAAGCCCTTTTCAATACTTCTTGCATTTTCTTCATTATCAAGTTATTTGTTTATAATGAGAATGTGTGATCAATCTCAAAAGTACCTATTGATGACATGTAACACCCAAATAACTTAAAAAAGCCTAGTAGGGCAGATGCATTTCTGGAATCAGGTGTAACCTTCGTCAGTACCCTCTTTTTACAGGTTGTCAACTCCATCTACATGTAAGAACTCTAACTGTTATAAATGTAACGGTAATAGCAAATTTGAGAAATGGCTGCTTAAAGAGTTTAAAAAGGTATCACGTCACTGTAATCCACAGGGCGAACAAAGTAAGGGAAATTTGAAGTCAGATAATAAGAAATTAAATAACGATCAACGAAAAATGTGGACAAATTTTTGAAAGGATGTACTAACGGTATATGTCAAATCGTGATTGAAAAACTGATAGCAATATTGAATGATGCGCTTAAAAAAGTTAAAAAAGAATTAGAACAGGCACAAGTAAGTACAGACAAGTTGATGAGAATCAGATCACCTCAGAAGGCTCAGATGTTTATGCGGGCCAGGCGTGGTGCAGTCACCTAAGTCGTTAGACTATTGGAGCACTGTAAAAAGAGGGTACTGACGAAGGCTACACCTAATGTCAGAAATGCATCTGCCCTACCTGTCTTTTTAAGGTATTTGGATATTACATGTCATCAATAGGTATTTTTGAGAGTGATTAACTCATCTAATTATTAAGTTATTTTTCACCTGAATTTGATAAATATTTAACATAAACAGTTTGATAAAAGTCAACCAACTACATTGTGATGAGTTCTATTATCTGAATGCTTTTTAAATTTATTTATTTTCGTGCTTACGTCAAGGTCACAGTGGAGTACAAGCCGTGGCGTGTTTACCATGGAAGCTAGGAAAGCTCAATTTTCCTAGCTTCCTTTTCCCTATATAAACTAAATATGTACAGCGTATAAAAAATCAATATTATTCGTTTTTCTAAGTTTCAGAAAACTATTCCTTAAAAATTTTATATTATATATTATCCTGCTGATCCCGGATACGAGTACTTATAATCATTTTCAATATTAATCAAAGTTCGAATTTGATTTGAACTGCCCGTTTCTGTACAACAAGAATAAAACGTAACTCGAAATGGCTTGTAAGCCAGCGTTTCTCAACTTCCAGCGTGTAAGCCAGGTAAAAAGTCTCAGCGGACCGCCCCGATTAAGAATACCTGCCTTAGACGATAGCAGAAACTAATGTTTTCAATCTAGAATCAATGTCTTTTCTCGTTTTCTGAGATCATTTTGGGATTTATTCTCAAGCATTCCCCATTTTGATGTTGATTTCATCCAGCGAATGATTTAATTTACGGAAATTTGAATGATTTATAAACTTTTGGCCGTAACTGTTCCATTGTAAGAAACAATAGGATATATTGTATCGATTTTTTCTATACCGTTATTTCTATACTACATATCTTATATAAATGTTCAGATTGCGAAAACATTACTAGGGAAGAGCATTTTAGTTGTTTGGAGATTGTTTTTCTTGTTTAGTGAATGTTTAGAATGCGATTATTTTGAATTTCAAAATAATCTAATTTAGTTTAAAACAAATTTCTGTTTGGTTAATTTAATAGTACAGTAGAATATTTATAATCTATCATACATCTAAGACTTGTCGGAAAATGAGTCTGTCGGACTAAATGTTCAGGAATTTAATAATCAATAACAACATTTTTCGTATAAGGATAATATCTTATACCAGCGTTTCTCAACCTTTTTTGATCTGCTTTTTTCAACCTTTTATAGTTAGAATTTTTTACGCGAGCAGATAAAAATTCTACGCGGCACCATGCCGGTCCGGCGGTTGAGAATAGCTGTTGTAAGCTACGAAGTTACAGCTTATCGCTAGTATAGCATTTTATATACGGAAATCGCTAACAAACGCGTGTCCTGGAATATTTAGTAATAAAATAAATCTCTTTTACTGTGTGTGAATGTGAAATTAATTACATATTAATATGTAAAGTATAGAAATATCGCATCGATACAAAAAAGATTTCGTTTTTACGCATAATTTCGTTTCAAAATTGAATTCAAAATAGTCTTTTGTAAGATGTAATTCTACAGACCATGCACTTGTAACATGCAGGTCGCTTCGCTATTTAAGAATACACAAATTAATAGAAGATTAACGCAATGAAATAGATGAATAATTAAAACAGAGAGGTTAACGGTTCGATCCCTTTTGGCGATATAGTTTTTTCATTTTCTATTTCTCTTATGTTATATTTTCTTTTTAAAGAATTTATGGGCAGGCCAATTCATAGGAGAACAGCACATTAACAGTAGGTTAGTAAATGTCGAGTTGGCTTAAATTCAAGTGAGTTACGGAAATCTCTTAAAGATTGCTTGCCTTGAAATTCTCAAATTATGCGAATTGACACTCGCTTTTTGTCTGTTTTGCATCAAAAACTTTTTGTCTCTTCAGGTTCCTCTTTTATGTGGTTTTAGACAGGCCACCGAGAGCAGGCTTCACTTTCTCAATCAGTTCCTCATTCTTTTGTATCTACATATATTCCAGGTGAAAATATTTTGTTGCCATAAAATTTCTTCTCTTCTTATCATAGAGTTTTCCGCTAGTTTGAGCTAATTTGAAATTTCGTTCTGTCCACTCTCTGATAAGATTGTGAGAATCAATAAGATCTTCTGCTGGTTGAAATTATAATGCTTTTGTTTTACTTGTTTCTATTCGATATCCGTCAGTGTAACAACAGGATTGTCTTTAATCCTACAGGGCATTGAATCACGATGTACGTATATCCCCAAAGTGTTTCTTTGTCTACTAGTGTATATTTTACTGCACGTCATATTAAAGTTTCACTCACTTTTAGAGTTCATTCAGCCACAACCAATGATGTATTTCGATGTTTCAACTTCCTCCAATTCCATTCGCACATTACTCGTGGACATCTATTGAGCATAAGCGCAATGTGTATGCAATTTACGATAAATGAAGAGTTAAAAATTGCATTAGCAGAATAATACTACAATTACTATAACATCGGCATTTCATTCAGCGACGAAAAAGGAAGATGAAAAGGAAAAATGTACGCGCGAATCAAAAGACCGCGATAATGACCGTGAAACACGTTATTTATGATCGTAAATAACGAAAAACATAGCATACTTGACATGGCTTAGACACCACGTGCTTTTTCCTCTTGATTATGTGTATGTAATAATAATTGTGTGTGTGTGTGTGTGTGTGTGTGTTGCTTGGTTGTTCCTAAAATAATTACTTTTGCCGGTTGTTAATAAAACAGTCATAAAGTCGATAAGTAGTATATAATGAAATCATCAATCAATCAATCAATTGAATGCCGCGACGACGGTGAGAAATAACGTTATATAGTAGGGATGCTAGATGTTATATTTATTATATTCTCTTTTATTACTGTGTATACTACTTTAAGGTTTATTATATAAATAAAACTGCTGTTCTTCTCCAATTGATTCCATATAGTTTTCTGTTTCTATTGTTTATTGTCAATGCATTTATAGCAGTGATTCCTAAAAATGCATGGACCATTCCTGGTCTTTACTGCTATATCATTTTTTCCATAATTTTTAGTTATATGAATTTGATTTACCTTCCCGTTTCAATTTTTTTCAACCTTACTTGAAGTCAAATTGGTTGAAAGGGGTAACGTCGTGAAACAATTTGAATAATGTGAATATGATTTTTAATTCTTTCAAGTTTCAAGTAGAAGTTCAAAAGAAGTTATCCTATAAAGAACAAACAAGCTTGCTTTAGCGACATTTTGACATTCAACAATTAACAAACTTACCCAATTTGGGCTTCACCACAATGGTACACAAAGACATCACTACACGTCAAAAGTAATTTGCAGGAGTCAAGCAATTGGTGGCTATGTGACGCTAAGTATCGGAGGAGAATGGCTACTTTCGGCTTCTTAAATCTTAGCAGACATGATGGATCCTCTCTGCTCGACTACCAACTGCAACCAACAAAATCTCATTGGACCAACGTTTTTTACGTAATCATGGAGCAATTGGAAAACTCGAAATTTAACATTGGCCAACAGAGGCAACAACTTCTGACGTACCTCGCTAACGAAAAATTAATATTATACCAAAATTATAGATCACCAACATTTACAAACATACACTCAGAACAATTCTATTAACCAAGTCGTCTGTCTCCAGCGATCTCTTATGGAACAGTTCCTCAACTATTTGCAGCACTTACTCATTTTTAGTCAGTTATTTCAAGCTCTAAATGCAATTAATTACCATACTTCGCCTACTGCCACAAGTACTCTATATCTTATTAACATCCTGAGGATTACTCCTACAATCACAATCGTCTAATTACACCCTTAATTAATCATGTACAACCCATGGTTATACGAAGTAGTGACACCTAGGATAAATTCGGCGCCCTCTATAGCATACAACTTACACTTAAGTGATCTTACACTTAAGAGCTCTATAATAGTCATGCGTTCCACACAAATGACGATCACTGGTCAAAATAATAATAAACATAACCGCACATTTTATGTTAAAGTTGCACGTTAGAACCTCACTTAAAATAATAGAATTAAACTTATTACACAGCAGATCATTAACAATCAAGCACCGTATGTACAAACGTACTTCTCCCCAGCCCCAGATAAGTGACATTTTAGCTAGGGGATAATCTCTACAAGCTGAACAGGCTGCCCTACGTTTGCAAAACTTAGAACCCAAAAATAGATCAATATTCTGCCTTAAGTTTTACATTCAACCAGATTAAAAAAGCTGTTTACAACATATAAGAAAATGGTAGTAATTCTAAGAATTCAAACGCAGATGTTCGACAAGTTGCAGCCTCATTCCAATCTACTTTGGACTTTACTAGTCTAGGGCTCCAGGTTAGACCCACATGGTTGGCTTGGCTAGTCTATAAAAAAGGGACATTTGGGGAGCTCGCATAGATTCATTCAAAATTAGGTTAGCATAGAGTTTAGTTGTACTCGATTTATAAGGTTCTCATTGTGCTACAACATAGCATGCCAGATTGGTACACGCATGTAAGATCTTTCTAATTATGCTCTTAACTGTTAAAATACATGGTCTGATCGAAAACATTAAATTGTTTTAAGTAACTTAATCAACTTTAATTAATTTGAATTATTAGAATATAATTTATAGGCTAAACTAACCTGCTTGTATCTACATTATATTTAATTCAATTCTTTATTTTTCCGTATGTGGCAATATTTCACATTTTATTTCTGGACCCTTAACCTGGTATTTAAACTTTTGAAACCCTGCCCTACGGGAGAAATAGAGTAAACAATTTAAATAGAGTAACAATTTTAGAGTAAACAATTTGTGGGACATTATGAGGTCAACAAAAAATAGATTTGGTATTTGTTTCGCTTGTTTTTTAAAGCAAGTGAATCAAGGATTAGACAATATCATGCGTCACATTGATTTCCGTGTTCCAATATTAAAGCATTTGCTCATTCTGTGGAATACAATTGAATCCAACCACGTGGTTTTTCCTACATATACATTACAACAAACACTGATGAAACATAATATGAGTTTATAATATTTTTATGCATTATAATTATGCGTATCCTATACATTAGTGAACAACTCGTACGAATGGATGTACCTTTATTTGCGGTTTGTTGAGTTTTCCTATTTACGCACACAGCTACACGTAAACACACATAGTTGACTCACTGAGCCGTTATACATTTTTATTGCTGTTGGTGATGTTTACTATGTAGGTGTGTATTTTGTATTTGTAGGTCAGTTCTTAAACGATTAGTTTCAGAGCGCCAAATGAATTAAAACTTTAAATTATATTGCAGTTTCTATGCTGTAAAGTTCGACTAATATTATGACTAGAAATATGTGTTCGTTTCATAGATTTTTTTTAGATTCGATTAGAGTAGCCAACGAAGTTTAACTTTTTTTCTATAATTTTGATTCAAATCTTACTTCTTATGTTCTCGAGGGTACCAAATTTAATAAAATACTTAATTTAATCTCTATTAAATAAAATTATTAACATTTAAATAAACATTCAATTTAATGTCTGTTAAATAAAAATTTTGATATTTAATAAAATATTTAATTTAATCTATATTAGATAAAATCATTAACATTAAATTTTCATGTCAATTAGAATTTTTTTTTGTATTTAATAAAATATTTGATTTAATGTTTATTAGATAAAATTACTAACATGTAATAAAACATTTAATTTAATGTCTATTAGATAAAAGTTTTAATATTCAATAAATTATTTAATATAATCTCTATTAGATAAAATTGCTGATATTTAGTAAAATATTTAATTTCATCTCTAATAGATAAAATTACTAACATATAATAAACCATTTAATTTATAACTAGATAACATTTTTAATATTTAATAATAATTTAGAGATTAATATAATTTAATCTCTATTAGATAAAATTATTAACATTTAATTAAACATTGAATTTAATGTCAATTAGATTTTTTTAATATTTAGCAAAATATGTAATTTATTGACTTATTAGATAAAATTCTTAATATTTAAAAAAATACTTAGTTTAATGTCTATTAGATAAATTTTTCAATATAAAACATTTAGTTTAATATCTATTATAAAGTTTATAATATTTAATATATTATTTTATTTAATCTCTATAAGATAAAATTGCTGATATTTAGTAAAACATTTAATTTAATGTCTAGTAGATAAAATTACTAACATTTAATAAAACATTTGTTTAATGTATATTCTATAAAAATTTTAATATTTAATAAAATATTTTATTTAAACTTAGATAAAATTAGTAACATTTAATAAAACATTTAGTTTAATTTGAATATCTAAGTCCTGCTTTTTATTCTTAAGGCACCAACATTTTTAACATGTAATACATTATTTTATTTTATTTCTATTAGATAATATTGCTGATATTTGGTATAACATTAAATGTAATCTCTTATAGAAAAAATTACTAACATTTAATAAAACATTTTGTAATAGATAATGTCTATTAGATAAAAGTTTTAATATTTAATCAAATTTAAGCTCTATTACATAAAATTATTAACATTTAATGAAACATTCAATTTAATTTAATCAATTAGATTTTTTTAATATTTAATAAAATATTTAATTTAATGTGTATTAGATAAAAAACTTAATATTAAAAAAATATATTTAGTTTAATGTTAGATAATATTTTATAATAATAATTTATTTAATTTAATCTCTATTAAATAAACTTGCTCATATTTAGTAAACCATTTAATTTAATCTCTAATAGATAAAATTACTAACATTTAGTTTAATATCTATTAGATGTAATTTTTAATATTTAATAAAATATTAATTAATTAGATAAAATTGTTAATCTTTAATAAATTATTTCATTCAATTTCTATTAGATCAAATCGTTGATATTTAATAAAACAATTAAATTATAGGTAAAACAGGTAAAATTATATAATTTAGATGATAATAAAATTCAATGGTATTTCAGATACTCCATTTACTTTTTTACAAAATTTACTAATTAATTCTTGGTTTGAAACATTTTTGGGTACAACATTCGTCCCTTCGTCAGATCTCAATAAATTACATCGTTACAAAAGAAATTAATATAAGAAATATCTTAAAATTTTACCTGAAGATAATTTTCAACTCCTGTATTAACATAATTTTTAATTGCGTACATTTTAGTCTTCTTTATAATCTTACTTATAATAAATTCATATTTGGAAACATTTTTAGTTTTTTACGTTTAAGAAACAATATTACTTTATACACATTAATTTTGAAAAAAGTTAAAGCTGACATTTTAAGAAATATTATTGTCAATCAGTTTAGAAAAAATAATTAACAAGTGGAATACTATTGAATTGTAGTATCATCATCAATTGCTACTCCAATTCTGAACGATTGTTTTCATCTTATATAATTTAGGTAAAATATTTAATAATAGGTAAAATCACGAACATTAAACATTTCATGTAATCTCTATTAGATTATAATTTTAATATTTAATAATTTGGTGTCTATTAAATAAAATATTTAATATTGAATAAACCATTTAATGTAATGTGTATTTGATAAAATTTTTAATATCTATTAAATTAATTTATTTAAACTTTATTAGATAAAATTGTTGATATTTAATAAAACATTTAATTTAATCTCTAATAGTAAAAATTACTAACATTTAATTTAATGTCCACTAGATAAAAAATTACTAACATTTAATTTAATGTCTACTAGATCAAATTTTTAGTTTTTAATAAACTATTTAATTTAATCTCTATTAGATAAAATAACTAATGTTTAAATAAACATCAATTTAATATCAATTAGACGTTTTTGTTTATATTTAAAAATATATTTAGTTTAATGTCCATTAGATAACATTTTTATTGTTTAATAAAACATTTAATTTACTGTCTATTAGATAGAATTTTTAATATTTAATAAAATATTTAATTTAATGTCTTACATAAAATTATTAATATTTAATAAGGCATTTAGTTCAATGTGTATTAGATAGAATTGTTAATCTTTAATAAATTATTTAATTCAATTTCTATTAGATAAAATCGCTGATATTTAATAAAACATTTAAATTATAGGTAAAATAGGTAATATTATATAATTTAGGTAAAACATTTAATTATGGATAACATTTTATTTAGTGTCTATTAAATATATTTTTAATATATAATAATTTAATGTGTATTAGATAAAATATTTAATATTTAATAAAACATTTAATTTAATCAAATTAATAGAAACACTATGTCGTCTTCATCCACGTGTAAATTGATTTAAATTTACCGAACGGCGAACGTTTTCGGGAACTATGCCCATTTTCAAGCTACAACTATTGACAATTATTGCTTCAACTATTGCCAAAACTATTGATAACGATATTGAGACTGTTTATTAAATGATGTTTATGGCCATTTTTAATGCCATTGTAAAGATCTGATAAAACACTTAGTTACTTATTGTCAAAGGAAACAATTAAACGGCAGTACTTGTTTTATGAGAACTATATAACAAATATTAATACTTCAATTTTCAAAAATTGCTTGTTTTCGCCAATAGACGATTTAAATAAATGAATAAGTTAATTATATTATTATAGATATCCTTTTATAAAGCCATTTGATAAGATGCATTCATATAGAGTACTATATAATTAAATATAGCAAATGTGGGATGGGTCTTCTTAATGAGTAATCCCTTAGATAGGAAAAGAATTACCTGAAATTTCAATGTGCAGCACGAGTCACATGTTTGAAATTTTTGGGCACTTTTATGATGTTACATTTTAGTATCTAAAATAAATTAATTTCCATCCCTTTGTGATTGAACATTTTCAATATTAGTTTTAAATTGTCAAACAATTACAAATAGACATGAGAATTTAAAGCTAATAATAATAATAAAATTTATAAGAAATACATATTTCAAACTAATAAGTTATTAAAATTTTGATTTGTATGTCAAATATGTATACAAATGAACAAAAAGTAAATGTAAAAGAATGAATATATTGTGTGTGTCTAATAGAGAAGAGTTTTGTACTGGGGTTTATGTTAACAATTAAATAAAAATTGAAATTGAAAAACGTAAAATGTAAGCAATAAATTAAGAAATGATAGTGAAAATGTGAATTATTGTCTCTTGAAAATAGGTCAATCTGTTCAATTGGTTGCTGGTGGTCGTTTTGTTGTGTATTAGAAAAGTCAGCATAATTGAGTTAGTTTGTTCGATCTATTTTCATCGACCGATTTTTTTCCATTATTCCATTACACCGTTTACCCAATGCTATTTATTATTAATAAAGTTTATTCTTAAAGATATGTCATTTCCTTGAGAAATAGAAACTACGAAAGAAATAATCTGTTGATATTCGTAAAAAATGTTTCATATGATTGCATGCAATATAATAATTTATTATTTAAATTCGTGTGCATCGTTTCATGTAAAATAATCATGAATGATATCGTCGGTAGTTATGACTTAATAACTATATAAATAATAACACTACTTTGAGACATGGCACGTGCTTTAAACAAAACATAAACAACATATCTTTCGCCCCTCTCTTTCCGCGTTTTTAATCTTCTTTTCTATCTCTGTCACATTATTTAGAATTATCAAGCGGCAGGCGGTCCTGTGTTGTTTGGCTGTTCGGCGGTAGTTAATCTTTTTGCATTTATTACATTTATACTTTAACCTGCTTATATCCATTTATACGCATTTATGTACATAATAATGTTCTTTATATATGTACTTATGTAAAGTCATTTGATGATTATGTTTATGTGTGAGGGTTTTGTCTCTGTGTATGTCTAGTCTTATTTGTAGACAAACCAAACAACAGGTTTAGGTATAGGTCATGGTAGTAAGGGTCTATCTATCTGAGTTACTTTAACTTCATGCTTGATGTCTTGCTTATGGCTCTATTGTCCTTATGACTTTTGTGTATTGGTTGTTTGTTTTGTGTACGCGTGTTGTAGTAAATTGTATCTATATATA
>WYDF02277863.1:0-17414 GCA_009867245.2 Adranes taylori | reverse complement strand
GGTTTCCCGTTGCCTTCCTGATCCTATGCCGTTGACTGATTTTATCAGTTCCTCCGCCTTTGGGGGGTGATTTCTTAAGCCATAGACAGCCTCAATAACAACCACTATAGCCTATGTAATAACCACTATTGGGCTACTTTTCTTAACAGTAAGGTAAGTCGTAGTTTTAAGGGTCAAGTAAAAGTAGGGCATAATTCAACTTATTGTGAAGAAATAAACTATCTGTCTTATGAATTTCAACTGATCAAGTAAAAAAGTGTAAAAGTCTCTTAGTTATTCTGTGTGCCATCATCTGTTTGAGTATGTATAGTTTTTGATCTATAGCATTGCACTAAATAGCTTTTACCATCAATTAAGCTGTATGCAGTAGAAATACTTGTAACTCAATAATATCGCATTACTAAAAAGTAATGCCTGATAAATCATCGTGTCACCTTGTATTTTGAAAAAATACGACTTTTCGTAGTAATTGTAAGCGGTGTCTTTCTATCTTTGTCTCTCTTGTATTTATTTAAGTTTACAGTCTGCTGTATATCAGATGATACGCGCGAGTGAGCACAAACATTGAAACACTGTGCGGCGTTGGTGCTTAGCGAAAAACAAAAGGAGGAAGGAAGCCAGCTGGCACGTGCCCTTCCTTTCTGTTAGTTGCAGCTTGTACATTCTCGATTAAAAGGTAAAATAACAAACATGGATACATACAGCCGTATCTAGAATGAGACAAGAACAACTTCCTAGGCTATATCTTTAAATTTAAAACATATTTGCTTTATAGAGACTTTAGGTACAGATGCAATTTTAAAGACGAGGTGGGATGGGAGACAGGAGGCGAACGCCCAGGAGCGGATTTTAAACTGTATAATTAATTTTACTTACACTTTAATTTTAAGGAGGCAAATATTTTCTTTAGAATCCCGGGTCTCAACTAAACTTCCTTTGTCCATGTGACCTCTATTTGTTTATCGACTTCGTATGGAAGGAATCTGTGTCTTAGATAGCTATCATTACGAAAAGTTGTTATGACGTGACTATCTTTTACAGCAGTAATAGTTCACTCCAGTTTATAATTTGCTTTTATGTTAATGTGATAATTTAATACCACCTCTCCTATAAAATTTTCCAACCACCATGTAACTTACAGTAAGTAATCCTTTCAATAATGTTGCCATGAATAATTTGTATAGTCTGAAGATGACCCGGCTGTGTGGAAACTAATCGATGTTTTTTTATAATAAATAATACACTAAATAGTTTTTTAATTGATTGTAAAGTTTAAACTTGAAATGATGTAGCAAATTTAATGCGTCGTGTCAGAGACGAAGTTCGGCTAGTTGAGGCCTGATACTATCTTAATAAATTGTTGGGTCTTAAATGTTATATAGTTTTTCATTTGTGTACACTACCTACCAAAATTAACAATTGTATCCGAAGTGATGCTGGCGCTCAACTGGTAAGTCACATGAACTCAGCAGTCCTCACTTTGTCAGCGTAACGTATAGGAGCTGGTTAGGAAGAAGTACGATCTAGCACGAGAAGAGACACCATTTTCAGAAGGCATAATTGTGGTAGACCTGAGTGGAAAAGGAAACTACATATTACAAAATATGAAATGAAATAAATATGAACTGAGTGTAACAGTGCTCAGAGACCTAATATAGTTTCACTTCACACAACAGAACCAGGGCAAAACTCTCAACATTCTGAAGAAATGCCAAATGCAATCATCTCATCCAAACATCTCTGAAGAAATGATAAATGCAATAACAGGGTTGGGACTATCTGGTAGGCCGGTAGAGCCACCAGGGGTGCCCGTAGGGTTTAGTGGATAATGCTGCTTCCAGAAAAACATGTGAATTGTGAATTCCATAGTCCTCGTCACATCGCATGCTTTCTAAAGCCAGCGGCGAGTAATTAATTAATCACTTTAACTAGCTAATATTGTAATTCTACATAATGGCTAGAGATTTACATAATCACCGATTAATCACTCTGATCGTTATATTATTATAGTAAAATTAACACTAAGTAAATGTTCCAAATCATTCTATTGCGTATGTATCTGATTTTTAAGTAACTAGTTTGTAAATTATTAAGCAGACGATTAGTTGCAAGCTGCTAACAATAAAGCATGGTTTCCACAAACATGTATAAATTTAAACTTGTACGAATGATTATTGACTGATCTAAAAATTTTATCGTAGTTTTGAAGTTTTATTATTACCCATCTAGTGGGTAATAAGAGAAACTTTATAAAAGAATTTGATAGATTTTAGCACTTATCATTGATCAGCAGGAAATCATTGATCATGACTCTGCAGCGATCACTAGTTCCAGTAACACTGTTACCGATGCCGCCCAAAAAAATATAAGACATTTAATTTTCTCCGTAAACCAAAGAATTACTTTGAGAAGATGTAATGGCACTTTGTGTATTCGGATTTTTAATACCCCAGAATAGATAATTTTACGTATTTACGTATGCATAGATGAAAATACACATCGTCGTTCATGATAAATTTCAATGTACAATCACTTATTTCAGTCGAGATTTCGGAAGAATTGGCTGAAAGTTACATGACATTAGAGGCCAGCAACCAGTAGTGGTTACACTGTTCGCACTTTGTAGGAGAACCTCTTTACGTCTGTAACGCGTCCTGTGACTTTGTTACTGAATGGCGTCCTCGTTTGGGAGCTAAAATATGTGACATACTCCAACCGACAGGTGACATATCAATCGGAACTCTCACACGCGAAGCTGCTAATGGGGAGCTTTAACAATTGTCACAAATGGCGCAACTAAATATCCTAGAAATTACAGAATAGAATCGGCCTTCATAAAACGTACTCGGGCGCAAGGTGAGTTTAACGTGAAACCGCACGCTGGAACAAATGGTGTGCTCAGTATGGAAGTTAACCAGGCGATCTTCCTCCTGCAGGTACCTATAATTGAACTTAATGCTAATGAGTGAAACAGCATTAAAGATTTAACAAAAAAGTCTAATATTCTTTTAGATAATACAGAAAAAGAAATATATATTCAATTAAAAATCAATCTTAAAACCATGAATAAATGTTAATATATGGTTAAATGAAATAAGAGGTATTCAAGCAGTCTTATATTAGAGTCTTATATATAGTACAAAATATAAACAAAATTAAAGCAAAATGGCGCAAAGCATACCGGTGCATATAAAGCAATACAAAAATGAGGCGATAAAAATAACGAAGCGATGAAAGTATGAAAAGTGTGTATCGGCAATTAATATTCCACGGGGAAAGTTTAGGCACATATTATAAATAACCAAAAAGGAGGGTACTATAGGAGATTACTACGGCTACGTAACGCCGCATTAAGAACTGACGTGACTATATGCCAAGCGAATACCACTAGTTGTGTAGCAATATCCACTATGGGCGCGTAGTGTTGCATTAAGAACTAATGCTACTTTAAGCTAAGTGACTACTACTATATGCCAACATTATGCGCTGTAGTTAAAAAGGTAAAACAAGGTAAGTACTATGGGCACGTAACGTCGCTTTAAGAACTGACGTGACTGTATGCGAAGTAACTACTACTAGCTTAGTATGAACGTAACGCCGTAATAAGAACTAACGTGGCTGTTGTACTAGTGGTATGCACTTTAGTATGTAGGAGATTGGTTAAAAGAAAAGGGTAGGATGAAAAGAAAAACTATTCAACACGCATGCACTGTAAAATGAAACGATATATATTATATAATGTCGCTTACCGAAGACGACTGTTGTGTGGCAACCGTTGCTGACTGCTTGCTTTCGGCTGGCTCTGGTGGAGCTGGTATGGCTGCTTTCTCTCGGTCGAAGTCAGGAACTGATTTTAAATTCTTAAAACGCGCTTATTTATAGGCCAGGTGCCATGTTCATGTCTTACTACCCACCACAGAACGTGTGGCAACCTACACACATTACGTTTGACTCGTTATGGTCCCCGTAGATATCAGCGCCACCACGGTAGTTTAAATTATAGCGTCATAATAATATGCGGTACAAGGATAGCAACAGATCGGAAGAGGAATACATATCGTGTGTGTACTACCAGCGAGCCAGTGCGGTATGTACAATGGTTTCTGTTCGACTTATTCCACTCTTAATTTATTGCACGCATATAACCAACACAACACGCGTATGCATACACACGCACTCAGTTCCTTTCTATCTCTCTTTTGCAGTTACTAGCAGTTACTTTCTATCTCTCTTTTGCTGACACGAACATATATGTTCACATGTCGTAAGAACACCGGTGCAAAAAGCATGTCTATCTCAATTTCTAAATTATAGTTGTTTATTTATTAGCAAATAAATACTTTGCAATAGCCAGCGATAAAAAAGTAAATAGTTATTTACTTATTCAAAACTTTTTGAATATAGTTCTATCGATATTAAATAATTGTTATTTAATTTTCGGTTAAAGATACATATACTAATTAATATACGCGGGACCTTATTTTATAGAGGCTGTCCAGTGGGTAGTACTGGGCAGCCTGTATAACGTCTTACACGTCACGTCTGTTACACGTCTTTCACCTAAATTTGCTCTAAGTGCCGTCTGCTGATGCCAAATTGCATGGTCCGTCATCTGATTGATGTTTGAAGCTCCCCTTAGACATCTGCAATCACAATAACGATATTCTGAATAGAACCACTAATCCAGAAACGTCCACGTCTACATATGTCCCATATTGAACTAGTCTTCTCGTAGCTAGCAGTTAAATGCCGCAGCGTTTACCCAGTTGGTCTCACACAACTAGGGAAACGACGACGAAATTAAAGTTAAGCCAAAATCACCGACCGATTATTTGTCAAATATACTGACACAAATATTCCGCGTTTTTTAGGAGTATAGCAATCCATAGTTTGTCTACGTATATTCTATTTCACTTATAATTTACTATTTGCAAAAATGAGAACATTTTCCGGTAACATGATAAATCTCCTTGCAGAGATTAATGGACATGAAGGGAAAGATATACAATCCAGAATAGCAGAAGAAAGAATAAAATGTGGACCCTTGAATTAAATGACGTCATACTAGTTTTAAGAAGTTCAAAAGAAAGGATTAAATTTATGGTTATTAATTAGGTTCAGGTCAACATGTTTTTGAGGCGTTGGTATAAAAATCACAAAGCATAACAAATTAGAAAGATAGAAACTGGAGCCAGAAATATCGAGAAAAATAACTAATTGACAATTGGAACATCTACATGACAAACACAGTATTAGGCGTCATACTAAAGCTCATGTTAAGGTTATGACTAGGTACAGATAGGATTCCAAACGTTACTGACTCAATCTTAATGCTGATGATGCACAGCATTAGGGTGCCAAAAGCCGGCGTCGTGCCAAATGTCTAGGAATCAAACTCTCTGGCGGTCATATGGCCTTGGGCGTGCAACCACAAAAAGGGCGCATCAACTAAAATTTGCATTAGAGCGCGAGTTGATGTTCAGCTGAGATCCTAATCCCAGTTGAGATCCTGTTGAGTTGAGATCCTAATCCCAAAGATTAATAAACAACCAGTGAACCAGAAAAGAAGAAAAAAATCAAGAGATAGCTGAGATAGTAGAATAAAAGAAAACTATTATAAAGATCATTAGATTGATTAATAAATAATTATGAAAACTCAAAGTCATGGAATATCTAAAGCCCAGGAAACTGGAAAAAGGAGACAGAAAACAAAGGGGAATGGAGCGTATCCTATAAATCATGTTAAGGAAAAATGATCAATTCCTCTGAAAGACGTAGAAAATTGGATACACAGATTATAGCCTTAAGGTTTGAAGAACCTTGTAGAGCTTGTATATAGTGACTTATTCTACAAAATTTGGAATGTTATAATTTCTTTGTGACATTCTTTCAATTTATTATCGATCACATCTAAATTATTGAAACGTCTGCAAGACAAAAGATTAGGCGCCCTACTAAAGTTCATTTTTAATACTAGGGCTAAGTACAGATCGGATTCCAAATAGTGCCGGCTCAAGCTTGATGCTGGTGATTCACAGTATTAGGGCGCTACGTGCGAAGGGCGCTAAAAACGCGGCGTACAGTGTCGTGCAACAACTAAAACTAGCATTAAGCGCTAGTAAATCAGCTGGATCCTAATCCCAAAGATTTATAAACAACGAGTAAACCAGAAAAGAAGAAAACGATCAAGAGTTATGTGATATAACAGATCACAAGAAGACTGTAATAAAGATGATGAGATTTATTAAAAAATAATTATATAATCGCAAATTCATGGAATTTCTAAAGTTCAGAAAACTAGAACACTGAGCAGAAAACAAAAGGGAATGAAGCGTATCCTACAGAGCCTGTTAAGGTAAAATGGTCAATTCCTTGTTGAAGTATTAGAAAAATGGATACTATAAAAAGCTTCTTCAACCTGTGTCGGCTCAAGCTTGATGCTGGTGATGCCCAGCATTATGGAGCTGTGTGCCAATAGCGCCAAAAAAGCGCCATGCGGTGTCGTGCGAAATTTTCAGAACCAAACGTTCTAACGGTCACATAGCCCTAGGCGCATAATTACAAAAAATGGCGCATCAACTAGAATTTGCATTAGACTGCTAGTAAATGCTAAGCTGGATCCTAATGCCAAAGATGTATAAACGACCAGTGAACCAGAAAAGAAGAAAAAGTTCAAAAAGTAGATGACGTTATAAAACACAAGAAGAGTACAATTAAGATCATCAGAGTTATTAAAGAATAATTATAAAAACCTAAACTCATGGAATTTCTGAAGTTCAGGAAACTGGAAAATAGAGATAAAACAGAGGGGAATGAAGCGTATCCTATATAATCTGTTAAGAAAAATGATCAATTCCTCGTTATAGTATTAAAAAAGTGGATATTACTCAAAAGCATATTCATCACAGATTATAGCCTTAAGGTTTGAAGAACCTTGTAGTGCTTATATATAATGATTTATTCTACAAAATTCTGAATGCCACAATACTTCCTTGTGATATTCCTTAAATATATTATAAAAAAGCTATCTACATTATTGGAACATATACATGACAAAGTATTAGGCGCCATACTAAAGTTCATGTTAAAGCTATGGCTAAGTACAAATGGAATTTCAAAGCTGCGCCGGCTCAACCTTGATGATGGTGATGCACAGCATTAGGCCGCTGTGTGCCAAGGACATCAAAAAGGCGGCGAGTAACAACGTGCGAAATTTCCAGGAAACAAACTCTGGCGCTCAAAAAAAGGCCGCATCAACTAAAATTTGCATTAAAGTGCTACTAGATGTTCAGCTGGATTCTAATACCAAAGTTGTATAAACAACCAGTAAGCCAGAAAAGAAGAAAAAGGTCAAGAGATAGATTACCAAAGAAAAACACAAGAAGTGCAAAATAAAGATTGTAATACCCCTCCTGAGGGAATGCCCAATGTACCCAATGTACGGAAGTTGTCATGCCGCGACTAGATCAGGGTTCCGTATGCTTTTGGGTAGTCGGTTCTAGCTTGACATGGAATGTGGCGCCCGTTCGTGTACAAATGGGCGCTAGGCGATCGTACCGGACCTTGGAAAAAATAGGACAGGGAGTGCACACAAAATAAATAACCACAATTTACAATATAAGAATAACCACAATTTATTTAATTACATTAACAATCAGCACTTTCCATCAATATGCACAATAAATACAAAATACGAAACAAATACTAACAACAGTATTCAATGAAAGGATCCAATAAGGGATCCATAAAATGATAGCTCTAATCCTTTAAGGCGGTAATAAAAAAAATCGCAATTATATTATCTAACTATACGTAATTTAAATATGTTTATGGATGAAATACGAAAAATTTATGTTGATTAAATTTTAATCATAAGCTATAATTAAATCTATTAAGCAATGAAATGAGCCAACATTTATGTTGATAAAAATTTTAAATATTACAGATTAATTGTCATAGGCACAGATTAAAAAATTCCTGCTAATGGCAGTTACTTAAATAATTAACACAAATTATTAACTCATATAAAGAGTATGATATAAAAATACAATTTAAATCCACAAAATCAACAATAAAAAATTTTCGTGAAACGCCTAAATTATATAATGAACAGGAGACGAATAACAGGTTACAAAAAAAGATGCTTATGCAGCAACTTCGACGACAGTCCTGCGTCGAAAATCAACCCCCAAATGTTACGACCCCATAGGAATCGGGAGGCGACTAGTGACTGCCTTAGTCCTTCGCTGATGACAACATCCAAATCCAGATGCACCCGGAATTTGTGCCAAGGCCGCGTCACACCAAATCTCTCGCGAGCTCGAAATACAGATTTCAATACATTTTCATGCGGTGGAAGATGACAAACAGACTACTTTCAGTGCACAACCAGCAGTAGGATAACAGCTTCTGATTCAGCCCTAGGAGTGTCTCCTATAAACACCATGTTCGAAAATTTATATTTTACCCAACGGTCATCAAGAAACCAATAAGCCTAGTGGCTTGACTTAAATATCAGATATCAATTCCCAAACCCATTTTTAATAAATAACTTTGCACTCACTGTGACATTATACTTCGATATCAAAATTTGTACCGGGGGCAAAGAATGGCGTCCAAACTTTGGAAATCAACAGAGGGAAGTGACTTCCGGCTTCAACAGTTCTGGTAAGAACGATGTCTCCCCCTTCCCCCTCAAAACTCCAATGACGCTAACCAATCTCTATTGGTTCATCCGCCTCTAAGTCACTACGCGACCAATGAAATCGTTTACAATTTAACATCAACGCGAAGAAAGACGCTTGCAGTGAGAACCACAAGTAATTTGATAAAAAAAATTGATAAGCTTTGTAAAACTAAACACCAGCCCTACGTCCAGAAACCACAACGACCTCTGTCGGACGGTGTGTCAATCTCTTTGAAGTCTTTTCAGTATATATATATATATATATACTGAAAAGACTTCAAACTTATATATATATATATATATATTCCAAGTTAGGGCAATACTATACGAAATTTAACTTATACGAAACAATACCACACGATCTGACCACAGTATAACACCAAAAACAGAGTAATTGTTACAAAACAAAACACTACAAGATTATTCAATGTAAGACATAATTCTCGTCCCAAATTTCCCATACCTCCGTGGTAGAGGGTCGGTGACGAGACGTACAGCAAATATTGTCAGACTTCCTAACACCGGTAACCTAGAAATTCACACGATTATTCAATAACAAAAGCAATAACACAATTATTTAATGCATAATCCTCAAAAAGAATTTACTGAATTGTTAATACATATCACTGCAATTTACCTAAATAGTGGATATTAAAACAGGTAAGTATACAACAAGATTCCAGCAGAACCTGACGATAACATTAACTTACAGCTGTGCAACGTTTCCAACACTCTGCCTTAGCTAGCAATACTAAATTCCAAGGTACTGACCTGTATTGAATAATTAAACCAATATGACCAGAGATGGTCCCAGGGAAGGAACATATTAAAACCAAAGTAATAGGAACAAATGAAATTTAGACGCAAATGGCAAAGGCTTTTACCTAAGTATAACCAGGTAACCTATTTTAATTGATGTAAATTGTTGTATATTCCTACATTGCCTATACCTAGAGTTCATAAAATTAACCAAATTCTGTCTTGAAGTTCTAAATTAACCAACTTGAACCAAGATGGTTACATGGTCATTCGATTGATTAACAAATATTTATGAAAACCCAAATTCATGGACTTTCTAAAGTTGAGGAAGTAGAAAAAAGGAATGGAACGTACCTAAAGTGTCTTTAATCTATTCCTATGGAAAATCTGATACTAAGGAAAAATAATCAATTCTTCTGTTAAAGATATAGAAAATTCGTAGGTACTACTCAAAAGCATATTCTTCACAAATTATAGCCTTAAGATTTGAAGAATCTTGTAGAGCTTTTATATAATGATTTATTCTACAAAATTGTGATGGTCACAATACTTTCTTTCTAATATTCTTTAAATTTATTATAAAAAATTATTAAATGTTTTAAGCAATACTAATAAAACATTTTATATCACTTGTTAATGTATACGCTCCTTTATATTTTTATTGTACGGATGTTAAGGCAGTTGATCAGGTGGTACGTCTGGTAAGTTGGGTAGGTTCCTGTGCACGAAAAGGAAACAAAATAAAAGCCATAGATGCAGCACATGTTTATTCAATGATCGCACACGCGTTGTATAATGACAGGTGGTGGATGATCCTAAAATTCTTGCAAAACCATTGTAATCTAGATAATTTATACTTTACAATATTATTAATATTTTGTACCTATATCTAATATAAGATATTTTTAACTCTTAGAAAGATATCCAATCTGCCCACGGCGCAATAAGCATGGGGTGTCAGAATTGTCAGAGGGATGTCAGCGTAGGAGGTGTGGGATGTCAGAATTGCACTGTTGCCAACATATATTGCTACTGTAGTAGTTCTTGTCATTAGTGTTTTTTTTTTCATTTCAAGCGTTTGTAAGCATGTCGAGATATTTAGCATTGAAGTCTTGTGAAAACCGAAGTTGTTAATCTTCGCATGAGCACATGTTTCTTCTATTAATGTAAATATTATAAGCGTGGATTTAGTTTTATCCACTTATTGCTACTGCAGTAGTTTTTTGGTGTTATACACAAAAGGTATAGTATTAAGTCAAGGGCGTTGCCTTAAGTAACACTTGTATGTATAGGATTCCTATTGGTACCAACTATCCAATTTCACCAGCCAGTTTGTTAAATATGATTTGAGCAAATTTATAGTGAGAATGAGAAACGAACATTTCTAGCTTGATTTGTAACCAGCTGCGCCACACCTATCAACAACCTGAGATATGTCGAGAAAAGCTGTCAAGAAGTACCTGCTCTATTACAACGTGGATATTGTAGAAGTGGCATTATTTTTCTTTCTGCTATATCATATTGAGGTTTTCATCGTATATATTCTCATATTTAAAGATCATATTGATTTGAACTATTTTCCAGGTACTGGAAAAGTAGTTTAGTCTCAGTATTGTATTGGGTATGAAAGTTATTAGTTTGTAACATTTTGCAGGCAGTTCTTGTAATATTTTACCGCAAATGAGGTCAAGGTGCTTTCTTAATGTTTATATTTTTCATTATCACCTGTTCTATTTCTGTAGTTTTTTATTTTCAGTAATGCTAATTTGAAATTGCAAAATTGGAAAGGTTCAAAAATATTTGCCATATCGGAGGGAGTACCCTACACCTGCATGGGTTCTATAAACCCGTAAATCTATACGGGTTTATAGATGGATTTGTATAATAATAACTTGTTATCCAAGGAAAATTTAGCTATGCGACCAATGAGCCAATACATATGGCTTAGTTTGTGTCCAAGGTACTTACTTTTAATTAATCTTTTTTCCATATCAGGTTTCCGTGCAAAATGCATGCCTATATAGTTAGCATGTTCGACCTGTGGAAACCAACTTCGACCGAAGTTGATAATCTTTATAGGATGTTACAGTAGCTTTGATGGGTTATGCTTTTAACCATTGTTGAATTTGATCTTAGTACGTTTGAAGGTTTCTTGAGGCTAGCATTTGGAAGAAGTACCAGTTTACCAATTTTATCATTTTTGGCGGGCCGCGGAGAGTAAAAGTGCTAAAAATATTATTAATAAAGTTTATTAGTTACAATTTTACATGGTTTCATTTCGCTCGCAATCTTAATCCCTCAAAATATAATCATATTCAATAATAAAGAATAATATTACGCATCTTTTTCATCTTCTATTAAAATATACTGATAAAATATTTATTTAAAATAGCGCGGCGGGCCGCAAGAAATAAGCCCACGGCCCGCAAGTGGACCACGAGCCGCCGTCGTGCATCACTGGTGTAGGTTGTCAGAATTGCAGTGTCGCCAGCATATATTGGTATTCCAGTAGTTCTTGTGTACACACATCTGGTGTACACAAAACTTATTTGGCATTTGGCTACCAGAAGAGAGTTATCTTTTAGTGGGTCGTATTTTCGCTTGTGTGTCTGCAGTCGGTCTTGAAACGGCAACTTAATGATACGTAAAACTGGAGTCTATTTTTAGCTTCAGCCCAATAAAGCTGGCTGACTTCCTCATCTATCGCTTTCATGACTATCATCTATTATAATTGCGAGGGATTAAAATGCGTACAAAGCCGAGCGGTAGATTACACTTTGGCCTTATGTAATTACAACACTTGATAATGACATTCCTATAAAGCGATCTCTTTTGTTAAATGTAAAGTTTCATGCAAGTTGCAAAACTTCAGACGTCTTCGTAAGCGTCGGTTAACTTCCCAAATTGAACACCGACACTTAGACTTTGAGTAATGTGGCTTAGTGTTGAAAAAACATGTCAGCCTTCTAGATTTATCGTCCAGGTCGCTTCGCATTATACTCGCATTGACCGGAATCAGTGCATAACATGGCCGGGATAAGTTACGACGCCTGTTACCATAACCATTAAGTCTTACGACATCGACTACCCGTGACTGTACAATCAGCCAGCTAAGTGAATACAGGGACTTATGATTCCCGGCGGCAAAGCCGTAGAACTCACATTATATCGCACTGCGAACCCTATGATGGGCCATTTCCACTCGTCTCTCGATAGCTTCCACGCGTCTCTCGGAGACGCTCACAACCAGGTATACCAGGCGTTTCTCTCGACATTGATTACTCACACTCTTAAGTGCTTAACAGCGGGGCCACGAACGAGTATGCTCTTTTTTTTTAGTTCGCAATGAGTAAAAAACTTACCCTCTCACGAATTGTCTGGTGATAAATTGTCATCAGTGAACTTTTCTTTATTACAATTGTCATTCATCGAGTAACAAGTTTTGTTTGATTCTTTCATTACGAAAGTCCGACGGCCGTCGTCATGCTGCTCGCTTACATTATGCTATTCCATTTTCTAGAACACCGTATGGTCCATGAGTAAATTATTCAAGCGGACATTAGTCAATTGATTTCCCAACCAAGAAGCATCAAAATTGGCGTAGGCACACTAGGGCCTACTATACGGAAGTTTGAATAATTTGTCTATATCTATATAGCAAGCCAGAAGTCACAAGCAGTAGAAATTGTTCCTCCCATAGGAAAATTAGAATGACAAAATTAACCACAGAAGAAAATGAAAAAAGAAAGTGTCGATAGGTTACTGAAAGCATAGCTGTCGGAAAGCAAAATATATGCAGAGATGAATCTGCAGAGAAAGGCGAAGTTGTGAACGAATTCCAAAAGTCATGAAACTGATTAGTTTTATTTATATATAGATACAATTAAACAACTTCTTCTAAAAGATAAAACTTGTTAGTTTTGAATGTAGCACAATCGGTGCGAACATTTCATCCACTACGCGATAGTAGGTTTAGTTGGATTTTGGAACTACCCCCAGCGACCTGCTAGACCGCACGTAAATTAGCAAGGTGTATATAGGTTGACGTTCAAAGGCTGGATCGTTGTCTCTGTGAAAGCAGCACCAGTATGTAAAGGGACTTTCAGTTTTTCAACGGACTTTATCCTGGCTAACAGCCTCGAACCCTCTCTGTTTTTTATTTATTTCTTCCTGCGAATGCGGAATTGCTCACATTTGTTCTCTCGTGCTTATTCCTAAACTAAAACTAGCTGAGCGAAAGTGATGGTTAATTACATCACCCCTTAAAACCTTCGTCATCTTTTAATGACTGTTAAATCAAATGATTTTCTCTCCTTCTCTCAATGTTCCACTCTTCAAGAACGCCCTGCGCTTATTGCTTCTCACTCCTACTTCTCCGAGAGTGCATCTTTTGTCTCAATTTTTGCACTTTAAAACATGACCCACCTGGCTTTTCGCATATCCACATCGAAACTTAATAAAAGAGGAAAGTCGGACGATACGGCGATATATACATATTAAACTTAAAATCATTTCTTGCACTCATAGTTTTGTTTTGGAATTACTTAATTTGATGATTAAAGAAATTGCTTTATACATTTGTTTTTCTCGTTTAAGCGTGTACAGCCGACAACAACTAGCCCATTAAATGTAATTTCAGCAAATTGTACGTTGACCAATGTGTTGACCAATTCGCACGTTGATAGCAGTAAATTGAAGTTTTTTTTAAAATTTCTCCTTTATTTACTTTTGTACAGTTTTTGTATAATTGAACTGTAGAAATTGTAGAATAAAGATTGCAGGGTGCAGTAATACGAATAGTATGTAGAGTTTTTATCCTGTTCGAATAGTATAATTTCCAGATGAAATTTTTATAAGTGCGTACGTCTATCCATATGTACTCCCTAAGATAGATATTCGATAGTATGGAGTTACTAAGTCTAACTAGTAAGTTAGTTTTTTGTGCATTGAACTTATCACTCGACCTTAGACGACCCAGGCAACACCTATTTCAGTGAGGCCCCAAGTGGAAGAAGTGAGACTGAACGAGTTGTGATACAATCTGGTTTATTATAAAAATATCATTCTTTATATACAAAAATTTGTGCTGACTTAAGCTTAAGGTATTAAAATAAATATTCAATAATTGAATTGACGTAGTTCGTTGTGCTAATATTTGCTTTATTACTACGCAATAAATTTTACAGGTGTAATGAATTTTAATGAGAACATTTTGTTAGCGGATATTTAAAATGAATGTTACAACATAATTTACAAGCAATAATTTGCACTACAATAAATTGATTTAAAAATGATTAACCTTGGTTAAACACAAATTGATAGTGGGTATGAGAAAGAAACCTTTTTAGCTTGATCCTCTGTGCTTGACCAGCTGTGCCACACTTAATTATTATAATGAGGTATGTCGGGAAAAGCTGCAGAGCAGTAGTTTTTTGGTGATTGCCCTACTGTTCCATGTTTATTGTAGAAGTCAAACTGTAATCTAGGATTAGTTTCCTTTCATCTATTTTCAATCGTATTTTTAACGTATAATTTCTCAAACACTTCGAAAAGTAATGGAGGTAAGCTAGTGGGACTATTAGATATGAGAATATAAGATATTTTGGTTTTGACTCAGGTTTACGGATCATAATGGTTTGAGCTACTTTGCAGGTGCTCGTAAAATGGTTTACTAGCAGTATTGAATTAAATATTAAATTTATTAGTTATGACCTTTTCCTCTTCGCTAACTAATGCCGAACGGACTTTAAATACATTTTCCAGACGTTTTGAGTAGACTTCAAATTTTTCTTTATCGTTTCTCGCTCAGAACAAATCCTCATGTTTGATTGGACGATTCTATTTTTGGGGTCTTTTTAGGCTCCGTGTGACTTCAAAAGTGAGTAATACAATTTGTACGTAAATTCCATAAAAGTCGTACTTTCTTGTTTAATTAATATTTATTTCATACTACCGGTTTTGTCCGGTATCCATCATCTTTATGATGAACTACAACAATTAATGTGTGATGATGGTTAAAACATAATAACTGTGCATGTCAACGCACAGTTTACAATAACTCTACATGTCAGCGCTAATCGACTATCACTTCAATCAACTTTGAGATAATTAAGCGTTGACAAGTCCTGGAACTTCTGTAGGATTGTAATGTAAGAGTTAGTGGCACTACCCCACAGTTGGATTCCGTAAGTGGAAACGGATTTAAGGATGGCTTTGTAGAATCATAACTTATTATCCAAAGATAATTTTGATATACGACCAATGAGCTGAGTTTGAGTGCTAACTACTTACGTTTAGTGAATATAATTTTCTTTTATGTCATGTGTCTGGCGAATAAGGTATGTCAAGAAGATCTGCACAGCAATATTTTTTTGGTTAGATCTGGCATTATTTTCCCTATTATTATATGGGATTCTTAACATATAATTACTCAAAGTCATTGGAGAGCATTGGCATCAGGCTTATGTGTCTATGAAAAGAGACGTATTGTGGTTTTGACCCAGGTTTAAGGATCATATTGCTTTTAGCTATTTGGCATGTACTGGAAAAGTAGTGTTGGCCTCAGTACTGCATTGAGGATTGTTATAATTTTGTTATCGGATAACATATCTCATATAGATTCATTCAATTAATTAGTAAATGCAATAAGTAATCCTCTAATATAATATAATTGATTAATCTAACTTAATTCAATTCTTTGTATGTAATACTTAAAGTAACAAATCAATTTAATAATAATAGATCAACAAATAATAATAAAATTTTTAAATAAAAATTTAATTCGCTTACAGATTATATTGAACATTTTAAACGCACCGCACAATGCGAAACAAACAAATGATACTCAAATGATGCCGCTTATACGGAAGAATTATAGACAAACATGCCGACTTGCATTCAAGCAATACTCTGGAGGAAACTCACAGCATGCCGCTTATCTGTTCTTATTCTGACATCTGCTATATAGCATGTCGAAAGCTTTCTCCTAGATCTATGTGTGTATATTACACCAGCAGGTTATTTCCGCATTCTTTTTGTGAAAGCTATTACTATTTTGAATTAAAATGTTTTATGATTTAACGTTTATTTCACTCACCCAATTTCAATAAGCTGTTATGTTTCTTACCCATTGCGGTTTCGACTAATTGCTAGCCTTTTCTGGTTGGTTGTTAGTTCTACGAATTTCGCAGAAGGCATTTCGATGCGATACTCCCTTAGAGCTTCGTTACGTAAAGTTACTACCATCACCGCTTATAAGCAAATACAACCACTTATGATTCACAAGTGTGTCGCCAACAAAATAATGCAACCTTGATCCCTATAAATCTCAACGGAACAAAGAAATTTTCCCATTGGTCATAGTTCTAGCCTTCCTAAAATTTTCTAGCAGAAAATTCTTTGAACCCATGCTTATTTAGCCGCCGGCTACACCGAATGCCACCGGCTCTGGCTACACACCGGAGGAGTTTTCTGTCAGCTAATTTCGGGAATTGTCCTCTTCGGATGTGCCGTGAGTACCTCGCTCTATTTGAAGCCATAATTAACAATAATAAACGACTATATCTATCTTGCGGTTAGTGAGCATTCATCGCATTTGTTCAAAAGTAACGTAAAGTCAAGATTAGTTTATCATCATTTTTTTTTCTATCAAAATTAAAATAATTAAATTATAAACATCAAACTTACACAAAGCACTCTATACTTCTGCAAACTCTTTTCAAATTAGGTAGTAATAAAGAAGGCCAAATAAGTTGAATATATATATATATATATATATATATATATATATATAATATATTTAGCCAACAAGTCAACAAGCTCTAGAAAATTTCCCCTATTTTGAGTTGAATTGATGTCTCCCTGATGAACACTTTCACGATGACCTTGAAACGCCAAATTTTGTTCTGCTAAGTATCTAATTATATCTAGTATTCTTGTAAGAATTTCCTTCCATTTTTGGATTTTCTTT
>WYDF02277852.1:0-17414 GCA_009867245.2 Adranes taylori | reverse complement strand
TTTCTAGCTTAAATATTTTTTTTACATATGTGGATATTATTTCAACATTTGATTCGAGATTGATATATCGTTTTTAACCAATCAACAAAGGATACTACTTGAGCGCGTCATCAGGCATTTGCATGAAAATATTCTTCGAAAGAAAATCTAAACTGTGAAAAATAATTGTACCAAGATAAGCGACTCTCACAAAAAAGCATTAATTGTGACCGACATTTTGCCGAAAAATTTGTCCAGTTTCAGATATTTTCACCTAAGCCGTTTCGACTCACTTGAATCTGTAACACAAAAATAGCTAGAGCATCTAAAGATTGTTCCGGAATTTGTTTATAATCCGTGGTTAATGGCTGCTACTTCAAATATAGCATACTTTGAGGCGTAATATAAATTTCGTTGATTACTAAATATTTTGTCTAAGAATGACACATTACGGCTACTTTATTGACTGTCAAAATTCTTGACTTTGTTGTATGTTAAAATATATCAAAGAGCACTTTAGTAATCAAATTTATGGTTGCTATTATTTTTGCAGTGGTTGCTACAAACATATATCGTGAAATACTCTAAGTGGCTGGATTAACAAGTTTACCACAATACTATTTCGTTAGCGCAGTACATTATTATAAAATAAATGAGACAGTTGACACGCTTGTATATATAATTATCGCTATTCTCTAATTAAAATGTAAAATGATAGGCGAATGGTTGACAGAGTGGAACATAGATAAACTGAGAGAGATAGATTTTAGCGTATAAAAAGAATACGGTTCAAGTTTTTGCAATAAAGTCACTAACATACACGTCCGAATGAAATTGATATCTGAAGTTCATCGGTCCCAATATGTATAAAGCCAGCGAACATCCGTGCACATTTTTATAAAGAAGTCAAGTCATATATTTAATTTCATTGCTGTTGACATATTGTAAATTATAACTTGTGCTTCGCTTTTCTTATTTGCCCTCCTTATAACTTTCTGCGGAATTCGTTTATATCGGAAGCTATAACTGTTAAAGCAAAAAAAAGCAGTGGTATATCTAATTTAGAAAAATATTTTTGTGAATTGTTTTAAGGTATCACCAATTAATTGATAAGAGTTTCTCTGCATAAAAAATTATGTGTTTTCCTGTTTGAGTCCTTCCTGTTTCGGCCGTCGCAAGATTTTTACCATATTTTGCTAGTTCTAAGTTTGTATTTCTATTTTGCTATAGCTAATTCCTTAAATTATTAACTGATTGAAATTTCCTTTGATACATTCTGAAACAGGAATTACTCAAACAGAACTGAACCAAAAAATTAGGACTGGAAGGACATTACAAGGCAATGAATAATTATGGATGTAAGTTAATGTCAGGGGACTCACTTATCTACCTGATTTTTAATTGATTCTTAACTGCACGTTAATTATATACACCTCATATATGTAAAATAGAAATATATTTAAGTTAGACTATATTAGATTAGCATTGTTTAACTAGCGTATTAACAATCGGCGCTCCGAAAACTATAGATAGACTCACGTTTGCAGCGGACAGTTGCAGGCAGTAAAGCAATGTCCTGCTAGAGCGACTAGCGCAGGGCTTCATAGATCGGTCCATTTTAGTTAGTTCTAATAACAAAATGTACATAGCACTAGCATAATTAATGGCCGCCATTAAGGGCGTTGTTCATATATAATAATAATTAAATAAATATGTTATAAGTGCTTTATTAATTAAAATAACCGTTTACTTTGCCTTGGTAAATGTATTATCAAAAGTATTATAAAGTTTATAATGCTAAATAATAATAAATGATATAATTATACGTACTAGTGATTTGCATTGTAAAATATTAATGGTATAACTTAAATAATTGAAGATAAATGAAGTAATTAATTAATTTAATTAATATATGTTGAAGCTTGTGCATTATATTAGATTATGAATAAGTACCCCAGCGAAGTACTTAATAATATTGTATTTAAGAATATCTATTAAATCACCTCAATCTTTTCATTTTTAATATAATTTTATAAAGAAAACTTTTTAAAAACACCGGTCCACTTGGTGTGGCTTTAAGTCGTTCAACGTTTGTTCGATATTATAATTGGATTAAAATCGAAGCAGGTATAATATTTCTTTTGGGTCCTCTGACATTACCTTAAGCCTAATTATAAAAATTATTTACATAAAATCAAATGTTTAGCTATATTTAAATTGACGTTAAAAACAATTCCGCAAACCGATTAAATAAAATTTTAATTTTGGTAAAGCTCCTTAACATGTTAGCTATATTATAAATTGATTTGTATAAATCAATATGTGGACATTAAATTTTACAAAAAACAAATGTAATATTTAAAAATTTTACTATAGTTTCTATTAAATATGTGTCAGCAAAATTCACAACAATTAAAATTGCTTAAAAAATTTTCAATTTACACCTAAGAATTAATTTTTTTTAACTATACAGAAACAGACCAACGAATTTTCTCTTAAAATGCTTATATTTATATAAAATTTATAATCTATTTTTGGGAAGGCTGTCTATGGTTTTGTATCAAACTATTTATTATATCATTAATAAGTTTGTTTTAATGATAATATTTTACATTTTGTATATTAAATATATTTTTTAAATTTTATGTCCAATAAAATCTATACGTCACTAATAAATATTGTTTATATTAACATCATTTCCAAATGCTCACTATTCATTTTAAAATTCAACTAATTGTCAAAATTATGAAAGCAATTAAAATTAAAAAATTACCTAGATGTGATCTGCAAATTAATTGCTTGTTTAAATGACAATTTGTGTACTATATCCAAATGAAATACAGTACAAGTTATAAATTGCCTGTGTATAAATCCAAACGGAAGTACAAGTAGAAAAAAGGTATACATTCAACAATGCTTAACGCAACAACACAGAACAATTACGATCCTCGAATCATTTATGTATCTCGTTCTACTAGAAAACGGTATTCGAAGCGATGATGATCGCTTTGAATTCGACGTGTAATTCAGGACGATATTCAAACCAAGTTGTTTGTTGTTGTTGAATTCGCTTGTTGTTCATTTCTATTGAAATACTGCTAGTGCGTTCGAAGTAGAAACCTTTTTCTATTTATTATTCGTTAGTTGGTTTTCGATAAACTATCGAAAATGAGATGGAGAAAAAAACAAATTTGACATCGCTTCCCAAACATATACCACAATAAAAAAAAACGTTCTTTAAGAAATGATACATTATAATCGGTAAATTTTGGCCAAATTTATAATCAAAAAAATTATAATACATAATTTTCACTTCCTTTAAATAGCCCTAAATTTATCATCCAATAATTTTATTACTAAACACCAAAAATACTATTACTAATTACCATGAGCATGAGCCAACGAAGCTACAAATTTATGAATCTATAATCTATAACAATACACCAATTTATTTGAGATTATCACCTTCTGTACTTCTCCGTATATTCCCTTCGGCTAGCTTTATAAAAATGTTTCTAATAATAGTATTTCCCGGATCTTATGCGCCACGTATCTTGTGAGTATTGATGGGCCCCGATAATTCCACTCTCCTAGTAAAAATACGAAAACTGATCTTACTATAGTCCCACCCGGTATATTAGATGAAACTAAAGCCAAACACAATCTTAACAAATTTTAACAGTTTAATCAGATGAAATAATTACAAAATGAAAATAGTATGGTGAATGTGAATGTGGGGATCACGAATGTGATGATAACGAATTTTCATATATTAAAAAGAGGGTATTTTCGGGTATAGTAATTTTGGCCTTTTAAACATTTTTTTTTTGTAATTGAAAACAATAAAAATAATTAATTAGATATTGAAATTCTGTTTTGAACTTACTGCAGTTTCTTATAAACTTGAAACAAAGATGTTTTAAATGTTGTGTAAATAATACCCAAAAAGCCAATCTGGCAATATTGCTTTAAAATATTGTTACCTAGTTAAAACCTATTGTTGAAATGACACACAGAAGGTAGGAAAGAAGTTTGTCATTTTATACTTGCAGAACTATTTCAAACCTATTTTGCGTTTTAAAATATGTTTACACAGGTTTATTTTACTTCGTTAGGTTTTGTTTAAGAATTTTAACATAATTAGTCATTATTTCGATCATTCAGTACTTTGCGAAAACATTGAGACTAAAGGATCTGTCATTTGCGAAAATATGAACGCCATATCTCTATTATATAAACCAATTACGAAGCAATTCCAAATAAAATTCATTAGTTTTATAGCATTGCAACACGTGTTGTTTTTATGACTAGAGTTGCGCGATTCTTAAACAAAAACTCATTACGTATCCAAACAGATCATAGAAACGCAAGAACTTGTCCAACTAAAACGTCTCATCTCATTGTTCATTAAAACATGATGCGTTTGCACTTTTTTCTTTTTGCATGAATGCGCATGCAACTAACATTTAATTCTTTGTTAGTACATATAAATTCGAGGTTACGAACATCAAAACGACATCTTGAGTGTAGACAAAAAATTGTTGATTTACATATACCACGTATGTTTACAAAGTTTGGTGTAGAGTTTTAAAAATATTACTTAGGGGAGAGCGGGGCTGTGCCGTACACTTAAGCAAGAATTGTTATTGTCCAGCTAATATTGGGTTTAAAACTATAAGAAAACACGGAACAGGTTTATATTTTTAAATTAAATAATAAAAAACATGACACTGTACGATATTGCCTCGTGGTTCTGGGCAATTCCGTACACTAGGAAGGGCTGTACCGTACAGTTAAAACAATCACATGATTAGGGAATTAAATAATAGTAATGCAATGAATTATTGCATACAACACCTTTCATTACCTACTAATACATTCAGTACGTCACCTATTTAGTTAAACTTATAAAAGTAAAAAAGTTTATGACTAAATTGTTAATTAAGCGCTTAGGACATAAATGATAAAAAGTTATGAGGAAGTAATGCAATGTATTATTGCATACTGCACTTTTGATTACTTAATAAGACACTCCATAACATCAAGTGTTTAGTTCAACTGCTAAAAGTATAAAAAGTGTATGACTAAAGTGTTAGGCAAACGTTTATGAAAAAGTGATAAAAATTTATAAACAAAAATGTTTAAAGTTTAGGCTTATAAGCATTTAAACAAAAATCACAAATGAAGTTATTTGCTGACTCGGTAGCACTGCACGCAGAGTCGAACCACCCTGAACACATGCAACACCTAAACCAGAGTTCTTTGCCCTTCCCGAACCCTCCGAACATGAGGCTGAGGCTTTTGACCTTTAAGCCTTAGTGCCTGTCGTTTGAGCCCTTGAGCCTTTGAGCCTGAGGCTTCTCTTGGTAGGCCTAATCCTCCTTCAAATAATGACTACTTTGGCTCCATATCATCTAAATAATATCCATATGATCCATATCATCTAACCTTTGTGACATAACAGTATTAAGTCTATCTACGTCTTTACTGGTACGTTGTAAGCACTGGCTGCCTCTCTTATAATATTTGTATAAAATTATAAGTAGGTAAGGGGCGATTTGGTCAGACAGATAGCCAGATAGACTTAATACTCACAAAGTTAGGTTTAGGGCATAAGTGTGTATTCGTAGAATACAAAGAAGTGGAGGAAAATGAAATTTCTGAAGAAGTTTTACTTCTAGCTAAAGTGTTCCATGGAATTTCCTCGGTTGAGCTCCGCCATTTGGTTTTTGAATATGCTGAGAAAAATGGCATTCCACATCGATTTAACAAGGCAGGTAAAATAGCAGGGCAACATTGGCTTCATGGATTTTTTTAAGCAGACCCCAAGAATCGACTCTGAATAACCAAAAACAACTTGTACGAATCGAATTACTGCTCGAAATGGATTTTTTGGAACACGAGCTTGAGTCCTCAAAACTAGATAATTTTGATGAAACAAGAATCTCCACGGTTCAAAAACTAAGAAAAATGATAGACCCGAAAGGAACTAAGCAAGTGAGTGCTGCTACAAGTTGGGAGCGGGGGGAAATAACATCGTGGGCTGTGCAATGAGCGCTGCAGGTGAATACATACCACCAACGTTTATTTATCCTCGGCAGAGAATGAGCCCTAATTGGGTAAAACGCGGACCACCAAATGCAATTTACCATTGCAGTTACAACGGGTGGAACACTGAAGATTTGTTTGTCACCTGGTTGCACTATTTTATTCGCCATTCTAAGCCAACACTAGAGCAGCTTTTGCTTTTAGTAATGGACAACCACAAAAACCTTAGCAGCGTACAATGTTTGCAAGGAGAATAGAATAACTGTGGTAACACTTCCACCACACTCGTCACATCTCCTTCAACCAATAGATATCACTTTTTAGTAGCCTGAAAGCAACATTCAATAAGGAATGTGACAATTTTTTAGGTCAAACCATCACGAGAAGATTAGACCTTATGACACCACTGGTATTTTTAACAATGCCGATGTCAAGGTTGATAATATAGCGAAAGTTGTGAATGGTTTCGCATCGGCTGGGGTTTTCCCTCTTGACCCGGAAAAAATCACAGAAGAGGATTTTGTAGTGCGGACTGAGGTTGAACAGAGATTATCTATAATAGAAGACAAACATATTGCTGATGGTGCATGGTCGAGGGATACTTCGATCTCCCAACTCCACATCAAAGGCCCAACTCCACATCAAATACACTCGACATCTACGCAGAATTCACCCACCTCGCCTTGTGTCGACGAAAGTGGGCCTACTTCACCTCGATCTCGCTAGTATCTTATAAATTTCTCTGTCCCATTCTTCAGTTGAAAAAAGTGAAGATAACTTCAAGACCGCAACATTCAGTTATTTTTACACATTCACCAAATAAAAGAAAATTGGAAGAGTCGACTACTATGAAAGAATTGAAGCAAAAAATTAAACAACTGCAGGCCAAGATAAATGTTAAAAGAGAAGAGCGTAAAGAATCAAACCAAGATAACAAGATACTCAAAAGTAAAACTAAAGGAAATTCTAAACCAAGAAAACCCGATTCTAAGATATGAAGCTTTGGGAATACGGCCAAAAAAGTTCAAAATATTTCTTCGAAATCCAAAAGTCGCAGAAATATTATGTGTCATTCATCATCAGAAGATGACCTTACTGACATAACAAAAATGGTCAAGATGATTACTTAGATGATATGGACCCAAAGAAAATAAGGACTTTAAAGGGATAATGAGTTACGATATGAATTAGAGTAAAGAACTTTGTGACAATTTTGATGTTAGAAAATTTCGGAATATAGAGATTAGATTTTGAGATTTTAACTGATTGGGTCATAAATCTGGTCTTCAAGTTTTAAGATTGCCTCCATATCATTGCAAAAATTATTTTGATGAAAGAAATGCAACTCTAATCCGAAGAAACGATGAAGCGATTTGCAACTTATGGAAGGAAGCATTAGCACAAAGTATACCAGATATATGGAGAAACTGCGTTGAAAATTGTGAAGATATAATTAAAAGTGATTTGCGGAAAGAGATGTTATTAGAAGATATTAGGCCTCTATCCGGAAGTTCTTCAGTGTGTTCTAAAAATGAAATTGAGCTTAATATAAAGTAATTTATTATTTTGCATTATTTTACAGGATGCATGTAATTTAATATTTTTGTTTTGAATTTGTATTGTTTATTAAGTGTATATAATTTATTTAATTAACAGTTTTATGAATTTTAATATAGTTTTCAATAATTTGATAGCGTTTTTAATTGGCTATTGAAAATTATAAAATTCTGAGTTAATTTTATTTCATGTATTGAATATGTTTAATATATTAAGTTACATATTGTTTAATTTTTATATTTTTAACTATTTTTGTTTAATTTGTTTCATGGTAATAACTCCAGTACCAGAAAGAATAAAATATAATGATTTTTACTGAATATTATAATTCAACACTATGTAACGTAGACAACACTTCAATGAATACATCATATGAAACATGTGATTCCGTTTCTTTTTGTTTTGTAGATTTAGAGAGAGTTAGTGTTATTTGTAGGTGTTTCTAAATTTTAAACAACAATAAAGATGGACATAAATATAATACATTTCATTATAGAAGTACAACAGAGAAAAAACACATACTTCATAATTAATTGGCTGTTTACAGAACTATAAGGGTTTTTTATTTGGCGACTATAGGATGTGTCTTCATAATGAGTTATCACTCAAACGGGAAAAATTAGACCATAGCTAAATTAGACCATAGCTTTGAAAGATATAATATGATAATTTCTTATTTATAAATTTAGTAAAGTCTAGGAAATAAAATTACTTTCGAAATAAATTTCATTTCACTCTTGTATATCATTCTTCTTTCGCGCGCTCGAATGTTATCAGAATTGGCGTGAAAATATATGTTTTTATTGAAGCGTTATCGAGTTGTCGACTAGAATGGAGCATCTGCATTATATGGCCAGTATATTGAAAACATAAGTAGTCTATTGGGATGTCTAGTCAAGTAACGAAGTGCATTCGTGCAGAAAAGTTCGCGAGGATCGGTTTTGTATTGAAAGATATTGCGTCGCTTGTAAAACTTAAAGAAGCGCAAAAACGAAATCAGAGAATTATGCAAATAGGTTCTTTGAGCGGCGGTTCTATTCTTGCGTTTGTTTTCTAACAATGATAATGTCGAGAGTAAAGGGTTATACCAAAATGGTGTACTTTGTCGCAAAACGTATTACGCTTTTGTACGATTTGAGTCTACTATTTCACTGCTATTACAACAATTAGTGTGGGGTTTTAAATCAAAAATTAATTCAAGGGTATGAAGCAATTATCTTCATTTTTAAACGAGTTAATTAATGTAATATAAATGTTGTTGACATCATAATAATAATTACAGAAGTAGGGAGAAACAGAGAGCATGAGATACAACTCACAGTGTAAAACATGCGGTGTAAAAAGAGCCAAAATGAGAGCTTTTCTAACTGTCTCACCATTTAGTCCAACCAAACAAGTCCAACTTATTTACCTGACGAACTCATAAATTCTATTTTAAAACAGCTAATTGTATGACTAACTGACATCCAAAATCCAAGATGGTTACCGACAGCTGTTGATTTGAGATTACGAATACGATAAGAATAATGCAGATTCCTGCATTGTCGCCTAGATATTACATCGTAAATTCGTCGCTAGATGGTGCTGCATTCAGAAATAATTCGTGTATACAGGTGGCACCCGTTTGTATAGATATATACAAATTGCGGTCGTATTAATAAAAAAATTAAATAAATATATATATTTTAAAGCTATCTCTAGTATTGTACGTAAAATATTTTTAAGCCGCAAGCTTTTGATCTGCATGCTGGAGACTCCTTCGAAGGCTTCTTGGGTGCCTGGGGAATCTTCGGAGACTGCATTGAGGGCTCTTTTGGGAGCCTTCCGGGAAAAATGTATAACACGGTGGTGATTCTCTTTAAAGTTATGATGCTAACAAGACAGTTCGCAAAATAATACATAGGTGTGCGTTCAAAGCATAGAGATGACATTGAAAATTTAACGTAACCCTACCTGTACCCCTCTGCATTCTCGCCCATTCCGTCTACCAATAGGACCCTTCGCTAATATTAATAAATATAGTATAACCAAAACAAATGAATTTAATTCAATTTTTATTAAACGTCAAAATATCTTACGCATAGAACGAATGAAATAATATTTTAATAAAACGAAAAATCTAAAGCAGATGAGCGTAGGAAATTATCTCTTTGAACTTCCATATACAATTGATAATTTTTACATCAGAATTTTGTATAAAACGATGTTATATTCATTATTTGAATCTTAAAGAAATTTATTTAATTTTCCATTAAATTTGGAATGCATTGTTGTGTCAGCTGAATTGTTGGAGGAGGAGGAGCAGCAGCAGAACCTTCACGGGAAACAGCTTGTGGGATTGCTATATCCTCGTCAATGTAGATAAAACTTTCTGACGGCGAAGTTATCAAGTCCTGCTGGTTGATTTCTATGCGAATGTCATCACATTTACCAAAATTTGTAAATTTCGGTGCGAATGTATGGTACTATTTTTTGTTATTGTATTGGCGAATTGCACGTTTTGAAAAACGTTTGGGATCGAATGCTCCAACTCCTCTTAAAAGGCAATATCCAAGTGTGCGTAAATAATAGATACTTTTATTCGTTAACGTCGATTGACTCGTCGCTCTACTGCTATAATTAATATTATCGTTAGTAACACCAAAGCAAATACCCATTAAACCTTTTTTAATTCAAGATTAACTACGATTGTCTCGTCCCGAAAATTTACTAGTCGATTTTCTTGGTCCAAGATCCGCAAAGTAATGTTGTTTATGCTTTGCACGATAATCGACAAATAAATGATATTTCGCGGAATGACATCTATTTTATAGCAGGGTGACAGTATAATCGAAAGGTCAAGGAGCATATGTGATGGCACATCATTATTAAAATATGAAGATACAGTAATATTGCAATCCAGATGTATACTAGTGACTTTCAATATTTCAATTGGTTGGTCTGACACATGTAAAGTATTCGCCTTCAACACTTTCGGAGAGAATCCAAGTAGATTGCTTATGGATTGCTTATGTAGTGTTAAAATCAATGTCATAAACACACATAATATTCACGTTTCCTCGAATACATTGTCAGAGTTTAACGAAAAATTATTTTTAATTAATAGTAAACAAGAAATTACCAAAACATCTTATTTGTTTGTTGTAGTAGCAGCACTATAATAGGAAAGCGATTGACGGCTAGCTGTCAATAAGGTTGAGGTGAACTGGCAGTCGGTCGTTGTTGTTGTTCTTGTACTAATAGTGGTGATGATGTCGATGGGGTTAACTAACAGACTGCTTGTTGAAGAGGTCGACTGGTTGGTTGTAATAAAAATTATAATGCATCACAAATAAATTCATAGCATGCGCAGTAAGACAGGGCTAAAATGGCGCTACCTTGTAAATGATATATATATATATATATATATATAATAAAGAGGAACGAAAAGTTCCGCTAAGGAAATGGAAAAATAGGCTAGAGCGGGGGTTATGTATATATGAGATATATATTATATATATATGACAAATAATATATGATCTATGGAGACTGAGCGAGGAGACTGAGAACCCCTATATATATGAGAACTATATATATATATATATATATATATATATAGATGGAATATTCCAAACACAAATAAGAAAAAAAAATATCAACTCACCCCTGTATTTTATTAGAACTGTAGCGGAAAGATGAAACTCAAAAACTTTTCTTTCGAAACGTTGATCGAGACGACACCAACCAAAAACGTGGATGGTTTGTTGTTGTACTAATGGCGGTAGCAGGCTACGTCGACACAAGGTAGACGATTGTATATGCTGCATAAAAAATGTGAAGCAGCAAACACGATGTTTGGCAGCAAATTACATGAATGGCAGTTTTCTGCATCCTGTTGATGTTACGTTTCAAAATGTTTATCTAACTATGCACACGTCCGGTAAATTAAGCATCAATGCTATCAGATGCGCCATTACCTGTTGTTTAAAACATTTCGTAGAATAAAAGTTCTTATCTTATCAAACCGTATGCAACCAAAGCCGCAAGTTTAAATGTGCATAAATGTTTATTACAAACACTTTTAGGAAACTGAGGTCATTTCCTTTAAAAAATACGTAGGCGAGGAAATGATACAAAAGCAATGTTTAATCAAAATTTAAAATAAAGCCAATGAGTCAACAAGTCTTTTTTGGTTAGTCAGTTAAGAAAATAACAATCCAGGTATGTAGATAAATTTCCATTTTAATAATAGATAAATTTACAAATGATAAATTATATTTCACGTATTTATGCGTTGGCAGAGAGAGATTACAGAGAAATCATGTAATGTCACTATGCCTACAGGCGCTAAAATATTTGTTTTTTCTAACCTCTCTCTCTCTGTCTGCATATTTTGTCATTTGTAAACAAATGAACTATTTTACATTTAAAACACATAATATCAGTGGCATTTAATATCTACAATAATTGCTCACATTATATTATTATATTGTAAAAATTTAATATTTGGTTCGAAATATATCCATTCAGATTCCTGACACATCTTGCAATCTTTTCTCGGTCCTGGATTACCATCCATGCGAGTACGTCCAATATTATTATTATGGCGTTGGTAATTGGGTAAATGACCAAGAAACGTTTCATATGATGTTAACGTTTTCGATAATAAGTCCCAAAACATTGATTGTTGTTCTTATGTGAAATGTAATCTAATTAAAAATACTGGCATAAACGGAATATGATGCGGCTCTAAACAATTTTCATCCAGTGCAGTAATACTATTGGTGACATTCCATAATAAAGGTTTTGAGTACAGATTTTGAAAAAATGTTGTTGTTTCGTTGATGTTAACTCAACGGTCACTGTTTATTAAACGTGAAACGGAATATGTATGTCTATCTACTAATATATTTCCTAGATTTGTGTCTTGCCATTCGTTCACTGAGAAATCGTCTGGAGGCTTCCGTCTCGTTTTCAAAATAGTATTTGAGCTCGCCAATGCGTTTGAGCATTGTGACTGGTGAATTGCTATAACATCGTCTTTGGAAGATTGAAGGTCTTGATCTCGTTACAATTTTTTACCATCTATTGCTACTGTAGCGTTTAACACTTGTTCTTCTTCATTGTCACTTACAGAAAAATACCCAGAATCTCCATCATCGCTTACAGTAATATTGTTCTTGTCCGACGCATTTGTGTTCGATTCAGTATCATGTTCATTACTTCTAAAAGCATAATCAGATACATCAACCAACTGCTGATGTCTGTCCAGTAGTGGTTTCACAATATTTTTATATTTAACGGATAGATTTCCCTGAATTTGCATGCGTGCATCAAAATTGCGATGTAAGACTTTTGAATGTAATAGCATACCAATATACGTCTATGCATCTTGTTTTGTATAATTCGCAGGTAGAGTCTGGAACAGCAAACATCAACTTCCTCATCAGATCTTTTACGTTTACTACTCGATTTTTGAGTTGTAATTTCATTGGCTGGTGAATCATTTACTGCTGTCGACATTATGCACTCTAGCCGGTAGAAACTCTGGTGAAAGACTAATGCCGAATACAAAAATGGGAGACTATTTATACCCCCACCACCTCACTGTATGTCCGCCAGATTGTGCTTCAATTTACACGAATTTAAATGGAAAAATATGTGTTTCCTATAGATCGAAGCCAAGTTGCATTGTTTCTTATGGAAAACATGCGCAAATTCAGTTAATGTTACAAGATTTTTTAGCTAGTGTTTTGGCTGTGGTCTATGTAACGTTTAACTTATAGGTGTCGATGCGCATATAAATCATTCAACATAAAACTGTTGTTGTATATGATTCATAAAATGTCGCTAGTAGAAAATGTATTCAGTGTAGTGTCCGGTATGCCAGTCGTCCAGTGTTATATTTATATAAAACCAAACACCACAGGCCAAGATTAATATGGGTTCACAGCCCACGATATCGCAACATATTTGGAATATAAAAGAACAGACCAAGCAATAAGAGTTAACGTATTGCCCGACTGGAAATGTTCATGGAACGAATTATGTGATACCAAGTAACTGACATCGAAATATCATCTTTATCTCCGAACCTGGTTTATATGCATTGATTATGAGATCGAACTAGTTATTGCAAACTAGTTCGTTTTGTAGAATGGAGTAACTGCCAGTTTTGCAAAACAATAGTAACACATCTTCGAATATATATTTCTTAAATTCAACTGTGTCAGGCTTTTTAAAAAATTGGGATGAGATAGAAATTTGCTGGGAAGATTATAAATTGTAGAATACCTAATGAGGTCCCTACCCGCGGAAGTGTCCGAGATATTCTATAGTACTGAGTTCAATGCATCAATTAAAAATGAACTTAATAATACATGATAATCTGAAGTGATGACATTGTTTACTGTGTCTTTGCAGGATGGAGAGACTAATGGCGCAGCTTCTCGATCTAAAAAAGTCTCATAAAAGTCTCGAAAACGAGCGTTTTAATCTTTTAAATGATTTCCAAACATTTGAGATATTGGTCTGCCTATTAAGGTCCTTACAGGAATTCTGGAATTATGCCTTTCTCTCCTCACCGAGGTCAAACACCAAATTGCACCCATCTCTCACTAGTAGTATTGGAGCCGAGAATTATACATTCGAGTGGGTAGTATGTAATACGGAAAGGAAACCACTATCGGCTACAATAACACCGCGGCGACCGAGCGACTAAAACTAACCCCGTCTAACAGAGGTTCGAATTATAGATTCCAGTTAGTAGTATGGAAAGGAATCACTGTAAGTCACAATAACACCCCGGCTAACATAGGTGTTACCGCTACTGAGTGACTGAGACCAACCCCAGCTTACGTAAATTAGGTTCATACACTCCAGTATATTGGAATATGTTGAAAATTAATTGCAAGCAAATCTATGAGATATTTACTATTTATTTTATGTATAGAACAATTATTTGAACGCCATCTTTAAGGAATTAATTAGGTATAGCCTGTTACCCTATGCAACCATAAAAGGTGTTTCTCCAGGTCACCCAGTTTGTTTGCCCCTGCCAATAAATAATGTTCAGTATTTTCATTATTTGATTGTGAACACTAAAAATGTACTAACAGAACTTTGATCGGACTATGCGGTTGTTTTTGCAACATAGTTCTTCTCTCTAAACCAGTAACGGATAGTGAGATCGTAGAGATCTTATGGGCAATGCGTTTGCATTTTTGAAAGAAAAATCCATTGCCGACGTAAATCCCAGTTACAATTTCATTTCATTACTTCACTTATTTATTCAGTCATTAATCCACCCGCTCGATTATTGTTCCCGACATGTCCAGGGAAGTCTCAGCTTACATCGCTCCACTCGCGACGATCACTCGACCTACGATCGTAGGTTAGAGGAGAGATGCATGAAAGTGTATAATTACAACCAGGGGAGGATCGACGCTAGTAAGGTTAGGAAAATGCTCTAAACCACAAGTGTACGTCGAACTTATAACCCATCGACAACTGTCGAATCGAATCACCAGACGAATATTGTGCAATGAAGAAAATTCTAGAGCCCCAACCCTCTACTAAACTTCAGTGTCGTCAGTGAACGAACAGATGAAAACTTTGATCAGTATGAGGTGTACGTCTACGTGTTTATAAACGTGTGGATGGGTAAATATGGCGGCCATATTAACTAGAGCCTGCTCTGTTGGTAATACGGGCTTGTTTCTGATTGGCTTCACTAGCTAGATGAAATCTTTCTCTAGTTGTAGTTTGCTGCTTATTTTGATGATCGACGGATGCGCACTGGTATAGTGCAACATATTAAAATGGCGATGTTTTTGTCTGATTGTCAAAATATCATTCTGTGTGTAGACAGTGGCGTATTAAATTTTGCGAGTCACGTGAAAATGTGCGCGCACTGATTTTTTACGATTTTCGTTGTGCAGTGCAGTTTAACTCAACAGCAGTGCGTGGAACGTTTAATGTTTGCATTTGGTAATGAAGCACCATCCAAGACAACGGTATATCACTGGTTTCAAGAGTTTAAATTCAGTTGTACAGACGCTTCAGGATGAACCGAGAGAAGGTCGTCCTGTAACATCTGTTGTGGCAAATACTGATGATGTACGTCGAATGATTAAAGAGGATCGTCATGTAACGTATGATGAGATTCAGGCATCCTTACACATTTCTCGGGCCTCGATACATTCTATTTTACATCAGCAGTTAGCCGTGAGAAAACTTTGGATACCCCATAATTTATTCGCTACTCAAAAAGACGATGATGTCAAATGGTGTAAAGCATGAATAGTGTATATGTTCTTACGAACCCGAAACAAAGCAACAGTCGACAGTGTGGGTGTTTCAAAATGAACTTTTACCCACCAAAGTTGTTCGATCGCGAAGCACTTCTAAAAAAATGATTGCTTGTTTCATAGCAAAATCTGGTCATGTTGCTACAGTTGCTCTAGAGGAACGTCGTACAGTAAATGCGGAATGGTATTCAACAATTTGCTTGTCATATATCATTGATGAGTGCCGAAAAAACAACCTTAAAAACAACAACTTAAACTATTCTGCAGCTGGATAACGCTATTCCTCATACCGCTCACGCATCAGTCAATTATTTGCAAAGTAAAAGCATTGAATGAATGACTCATCCAGCTAATAGTCCTGATTTGGCGCCAAACGACTTCCCACCGGTTTCCCACCATCAAAAATAAAATGCGTGGTCACCGTTTTTCCAGTTTTGAAGAAGCTGTTAATGGATTCAAGTCACACATTTTGACTATGCCAACTTCCGACTGGAATAAATGTTTCCGTGATTGGTTTGAACGTATGCAAAAGTGTATAGAATGTAACGGTGAATATTTCGAAAAACAATAAAGCGATTTATTTGGGTACCAAATGTTTTTTTCATAGCTACTTCCGACATATTCCGATTGATCCTCGTATATATACATAAATATTTTTTCATTTCGTTAATTTAGTACTTTTAAACAAATCGACATAGATAAATTTTTATGTAAACATATAACCTTGTTGAATTATAATATTTGCTTTTGTGTATTTAGCAGGATATTTAACGTTTCAAACAATTTACGTCACTACGCTTTTTACACAAAGTTTAATTATGCAATTGTTACAAAACAACTATAATTACATGTCACATAAATTCATTTTGCCTATTAGAAAAAATAGATTTCGCAACGAAATTTATTTAACAAAACAAAAATTAAAATTTGCTTTCTCTGTTTTTGCTCGCTTGACATAATCTCCAACCAAAATACTTACGTGAATATACGCTTTTGACACAACAGAAATAAAAACTGACAACAAACTCGTTTGGAAGTTACTAATTAATATCATTATATCCATGTTTGTATTTCGAAAAACATAAAAACAGTTTGCAACTGCAAAATAATGTTTGTTTTTACGCAAACAATTTAATTAAACTCTCAAAGTAGAAGTTTCTGTTAGGAAGGAATATGATTGTAATTTAATACATCCCACTACATTTCATATCTACAAAATATTAATACCGGCTATGTTTTAAGGTTGTATTATTTATATAACTCGAGACTTTATTTTGATAACTATTTAGATAACTGTCCGTACGTTTGTTCTTTGCTTCTACGGATTTTGTAAGTCAGGTCAACGCAACATCAGGTCTACTTTTAATTTTTGTGTTATTTCTCGTGATTTACTACTAAGTTGTTGAATACTAAACGATCGAAATAAATTATTCCAGGCAGTGGCGGCGCAAGATCATAAATTTACGTGGGCAAGATTCATTTTGCGAGGCCCTCTGCTCGCGAATGAAGACAGATTTTTAAAATAGAAAACACTTGTCATTA